>BROE01000016.1:16702998-16772057 GCA_036571765.1 Plecoglossus altivelis | reverse complement strand
GTGTTTGTGTGGGCGAGAGTGGAGGATGAAAAGGCACGAGAGTCAAAGGATATAGCAAGAAGCAAATGGTAGGGCGGTAAGGCAAAAAGTTGGGATGGTTGGTGGGTATTACGGGGAGAGAGAGAGAAGAGGTGAGCAACACGCAGTAGAGAACGAGAACAGGAGGAGTCATAGGAAGAAAGTGGAAGACACGATGATGGACTCAAGAAAGCGCTCTGCTATACCGGTAAAAGCAAGACGGCGCAAGAAAAACACTAACAGCTCTATGTCATTTAATTAAGAGTAATGGTTTACCCAACAGGGTTTGCTTCCTCATTTGAATAGCATAAACATCTGGACTGGTTTGCTGGTAGGACGGCAGCAGTACTCAAGCAAATCTTGTGGAAAATAATAAAATGAGATCCCCAGTGTTGTGGCAGTGGAAGGGCAGGCAACATCAGTTCCATGTTAATAAAATTGCCATGAATGACTGAATACAATTAACAAATTGTCAACGGCGGCAGTGAACTTTTGTAACTTGCCAATGTTTGCATCATTTGATTAGGATGGCAATTTCAACTTGTTTATTAGAGGCTGTTATTGGGGTATTAATAATGACCCTGTGGTGATTGGCCCAGCGATTAAACTAGTCACATCTAAAGTTGTAGAGTATGTTTTTGATTGGCGCTGATGAGAATGATGATTTGCCACCTTCATTTACGCAGACCTGCAACGTCTCAATTAAAAACGGGATCAGAAATACACACAAAGAAACTCACGACTTCCTGGGAGCTTCAGTTGCCAGAGATGTTGATGTCTGCTACTACTGTTCATCGTGCTCCTCTTAACAGCTCCTGGGCCTGTTTCAGTGTGGCTTCTGTGTGAAGAAGGTCAACGTGTAGAGGGAGGATTTATCAGCATGGCAGCAATCGTCCTTGAATAAGCTGTTTTGCTGAAGTATTCCACCATCTCCTCAATTCTGACAGGCTGCTAGGCTGTTGTAGAATGGATTCAAACAAAACACAGCTACCACCAACACTAACACTACCACCAACACTAACACTACCACCAACACTAACACTACCACCAACACTAACACTACCACCAACACTAACACCAACACTAACATCAACACTACCACCAACACTAACAACAATACTAACACTAACACTACCACCAACATTAACACCAATACTAACACCAGCCACAACACCAACACTACCACCAACATTAACACCAATACTAACACCAGCCCAAACACTAACACCAATACTACCACCAACACTACCACCAATACTACCACCAACACTACCACCAACACTAACACCAACACTACCCCCAACACTAACACCAGCCACAACACAGACACTAACACCAGCCCTAACACCAGCCACAACACTAAAACCAACATTACAACAAACCCCGGCCCCAACACCAACACCAGCCCTAACAACAACACTAACATCTTTCTTCAATCTTTAAGTGATGCTCTGTGTTGGATCATCGCCAAATGGACCTTTTGCATGTAGGCCAAAAAATACATACCATCTGAAGTGATTGTACAGGTCTGCAAAATGGCCAGACTAAAATAGAACTTGGCCCGTTTGCAAAACATTTCCATTTGGCACAGAAACAACACAGCACATCTCGCCAGCAAGCAGACGCATGCTGCAACGTGTTCTGGGGATATTTATCATCGGCAGGGACAGGATGGAGGGATGGGATGATGGAGGGATGAAGGGATGGGAGGATGGAGGGATGAAGGGATGAGAGGATGGAGAAATGAGAGGGTGTAGAGATGAAAGGGTGGAGAGATGGAAGGGTGTAGAGATGGGAAGGTGGAGAGATGGAAGATGGGGGAGATGGGAAGGTGGAGAGATGGAAGGGTGTAGAAATGGAAGGGTGGAGATATGAGAGGGTGGAGAGATGGAAGGGTGTAGAGATGGGAAGGTGGAGAGATGAAAGGGTGTAGAGATGAGAGGGTGGAGAGATGGCAGGGTGGAGAGATGGCAGGGTGTAGAGATGAAAGGGTGGAGAGATGGGAGGGTGTAGAGATGAAAGGGTGAAGAGATGGGAGGGTGGAGAGATGAAGGGATGGGAGGGTGTAGAGATGAAAGGGTGGAGAGATGGCAGGGTGTAGAGATGGGAGGGTGGAGAGATGGCAGGGTGTAGAGATGAAAGGGTGGAGAGATGGGAGGGTGTAGAGATGGGAGGTTGGAGAGATGAAGGGATGGGAGGGTGGAGGGATAAAGGGAAAGGAGGGTGGAAAGATGGGAGAGTGGGGGGTCATGATTGAATGTACGGATACAAAAGCCAGACCACAAAAATCCATAATACTAAATACAAAAAAAAACTTGAAGGTAATTGTTTCCATCCCTGCTGCTAAATTGAGGCAGGCTTTACCATCAGTGAAGTACTATGTCTGTTAGAAAGGTTTTGGAGCCAGGTCTTCCTGTACAATATCTCATGCTGACATGAAATGTCTTTCTGTGTCATGCGTAGGGTACTCTGAGTACAGTACACTGTTGGCCTCCTCACTTTTCTCCTTTGTAGATGTTTTTATATCTGCAGAAATTACGTACACATGAAGCCACTCTGAAGACTGTCCTACCTGGGTGGCAAAACATGCCTACGCATGCAACACACACACACAACACAACACACACACACACACACAACACACACACTACCCCTCCAGGATAACACAATCCCCACGGCAACTCGAAACGAATGTCATGAGAACGTTGACCTCTTCCTCCAAGTTGTGTGTGCGTATTAGCGTGAGTCTAATGTACGTGTGTGTGTGTTTGCCTGGAGACAGATGGGTAATAGCCCAGTGCTGAAAGCAGGCCCTGTGTAACGGGCTGCCCTGATTGTAGACCTGATTACCTGCCATATGCTAGCTGAGGGGTTGAGGGCTGGGCAAGATGGGAACAGTATGCAAACTTTAAGGCAGCGTTTTTATAGCACAGTCATTACGCTGCCGCACTGCTCTCGCAAATGAAAACGAGCATCGCAGGGAGGGAAAATAATGAAGTCGTAAAACGGACGGGTCACGGTACGTTGTCTCCTCTACCTTCACGTTAAAGCCCATTGGTTAGAAATGGGAGGGGGGGTAGACCCTGGCTGGGAGCCATTGGTTGGACAGTTTGAGGCTGTATTCAATCACGGAGGGGCGTGAGACTGAACGCAGTGATACGAACGGTACCAAGAACAAGGCGGTGAAGTTATTCTCTTCATCCTCTGTGTTATTTTTGTGAACATTTTTGCAGGGCAGAGCAGGGGATCATCTGTTCACCACCAGGCTGAGGTGCCTACAACATCTTTCCATCTGGTTTTGCCAAAGTAACACGGGCTTGGCTCCCACAGTGATCGCTCGAGCGAATAGCTCGTGGATCGACGAGCAAATCCTCGATTATTTAGTTGATCACACAGTTTAGCGAGCTAGCTTTGAGTTGTGTGTTTACTCCACCACACCTTAGCGTAGGTGCGGTGCAGTGTTCTATTTTCTGTACGGCATCTTCTTATCATCTCAAAATTCAATGTTTCCAGAAGACGTCAGTGTTCATGATGATCCTATTGACCACTGACAGATCAGGAACGATTATCCTTGGGGGTTTATGTCGTGGCCCGATTTGAGTAAAAGGCCCAGTTGGACAGTTTTAACTGAATCAAATAGCCTAATATATGTTCTGCTACACTAAGCTAACGGGTGAAAAATCTACTTCCAAGGTGTCTAACAGTTCTGTAGTTTTAGCCTGGTATTACACTGGACACAATCCTTCCACACTTTAATAACCAGCACACTCGTCCCTGTCACAGTACTGAAGGAACACACAGAAAACTTTAAAAGCTTTATTTTAATCAGCAATCGCATGAATATCTTCATAAATAAAGATAGATTTTACAATGTTTTCCGACACATAATCACCAACTCCTTCTCACACCTAAGTTTTGTACATTCCCAGAGTCGCACATGCACGCTGATCCAGCTGATAATGAACACGACATACAGGTCGACGCTTCATTACATTTGGTATTCAGGAGAACCAGGGACTATTGACAGTTTTTTCCCCCTCAGCAAATTACGCGTTTCCATCTTAATTGTTATTGGAGATGTTATCATGAGTTGGATGCGGCCCTCACTTGAACTTGTTAATATCTGTCGATGGTGTGGAAGCAACAGGGGAATGAAGCCATTGAAAATAACCCCAATGTTTAATTAATGACCCTTTGAATGGATAAGAGTTGTTTTTTTCCTACTCTTTTCGCTTCTCCTCTCTAGGATAGACAGCTGGGTCTGGGATGCCTTTCTGACCTCTAAAGACCGTTGTGTTAAATTGAGATTCTTGAACATGTTTTCAGTTCACTAGATGCAGCGCACTGTAAATACTGTAATGCATATTTGACCCATGGATTTGTCTGTTGAGACTGTTAAACTGTGTGATGTCGCGTCCACATTTGATAGGACAAAGAACATCTCACTGAACCAACTATTGATTTAAATTGTCTTAAACGCACTTGAAGAAAGTCTTTGTATTTATTATAAGTAGACAAAGACGGGTATTGGAAAATACACACACACACTAACACACACACATGCTCACACACACACTCTCACACACAATCACGCTCACACACACACTCACACACACAGGCTCACACACACACCCACACGCGCACACATGCTCACACAGACACACACACACACACGCACGCACGCTCACACACACATCCACACGTACACACACTCACACACACACTAACACACACACATGCTGACACACACACTCTCACACACACGCACACACACAGGCTCACACACACACCCACACGCGCACACATGCTCACACAGACACTCACACACACACACACGCACGCTCACACACACACACACCCACACGCACGCACACACACTCACACACGCACATACACACACTCTTTGATGCTGCAAAGTTCCAACTGTCCTCTAAATACTGTAGGCTACTGCTTATCTTAACGTAGATTGATCTAAATAGACGAAGATTATCTCCCCGCCATGCAAACCCCCTGAACGGTGGCGTCCCTCCAGATAGCAGAGAGACACAACTTTGATGGAACTCTCTTGTGCTTTACTTCATGTCGTAGTGTGCCACCATTTTAACTGTACACCCTCCTTATCTGTCGTTAAAGCTTGATGTTCAAACTGTAATCAACTGGCCCAGCCATCACACACGCCGCGGACATTGTCCAATCGGCGGAATCAAAATCGTTACATCTCCCGTGACATTACGGTGGCATTTTTGACGTGGCACCAGTAAAGAGTGACAGACAGTTCAGGGGAGTTGTATTTTGCCAGACGTTAAAATGGCATATTCATATTGCTGTTGAATTAGAGCCTTTAGATGTGGGGGAAAATCCAGTTAGAAAAAGAAACTGTCGGAGTCTTGCTACGTTCCTTATCAGCTCGCGCTATGCACGATATGTCAGGGTGCGCGTGGTCCCCATTCACTCAGACTGCTATTGTACCTAATGTTTTTTGACATTTCAGATAAGCATCTTAACAGCTCACAACTAGCAGACAGCGTTTGTCAAATGATAAAGGAGTTTTACGTGTTAACTACAAAAGATCGTTCTTTAATATTGATTTGGAGATTTTTGGGGGGTTTATTGTCAAGCTTGAGTTCTTCACACTCCTGTTTAATTGATATTTGTAAGAGACGGGAGTGAATAATCACTTGTGTTTAGGTTGATTGGAAGTCATGCAGTTTGAAAACCTTTGAAGACAACATTTTGTCACACGTCTTCAGAAACAAAATAAGACGTTTCTACAAAAACCGCAACGAAAATAATCGTAGTTGGTTTCTCTGTACCGATAAACTGATTCCTATATTATACAATATCAATAAGGAGTTTTTAATAATTACTGACAAAACCAAACCCCTCAAAACATACCATTGGATCTGGATTGATTGTTATTGTCCAGGTTGAGTTCTGCCCTGACATCACTTCCTGTGGCTGAGTGTTCTCGTCACATGGATGGTCATTGAATTCCATCATGAAGATGGCAAATGTGTTGTTTACCCTGAGAACCAAAATGTTCAGCCATTTAGGGGCCAACCACACGATGGTGCTGTGACTGAAACAAACCGATACGTATTGATATGATTGACCTACAGTTAGGGAATTCGCTCAATGGACTTACAAATAAATGACCAGTCAATGTTATATCCGATGAGAGAGCGTTTGTCTCCTGCAGTGATTCCATCAGGACTTACAAACAACGACTCATTCTGTTGATTTAAGTCAGGCTCACAGCCCTAAATGCCTCCTACGTTAGGAGGTAGTTATTGCAAATAAATACCCACCCCTCCAATCAATCAGAACCCGAGAATTCGATGCAGCTGTGGTTTAAGAACGGAATAATCATAGAGCAATGTCTTCAGAGCAGCGCATGCATGTCCATGTGTGACAGGGCTTGTGACCAGTCAGGCAAATAATGACAGTCAGTCAAACTGGCATCTGATTCCCCCCCCCCCCGCCCCTCTTCTTCTTGTTTACGTTTGGTTTTCCAGACACACCTACCCTTCAGTTATATCAGTATGTGGCTTTTTAACCACTTCATAATGTTTATGACTGTTCAAAAATTATTTCACGTTCAATTCAACCCAACGTGAATTTATGTGTTTGCTTTTGTAAAAATCTGTTTCTTTTCCCCCCATGTAATATCTCCATCAGGTATCCCCTTCATATCTCCTTCAGGTATCTCCATCAGATATCTCCAACAGATATCTCCATTAAGTATCTCCTTCAGGTATCTCCTTTAGGTAACTCCTGCAGGTATCTCCATCAGGTATCTCCTTTAGGTATCTCCTTTAGGTATCTCCTTCAGGTATCTCCTTCAGGTATCTCCTTTAGGTATCTCCTTCTGGTATCTCCTTCGTATCTCCATCAGGTGTCTCCTTCAGGTATCTCCTTCGTATCTCCATCAGGTGTCTCCTTCAGGTATCTCCATCAGGTGTCTCCTTCAGGTATCTCCATCAGGTATCTCCTTCAGGTATCTCCTTTAGGTATCTCCTTCAGGTATCTCCTTCGTATCTCCATCATGTATCTCCTTCAGGTATCTCCATCATGTATCTCCATCAGGTATAGTGTGTCCACAACCCTCAGCTGGATTTAAGTCAGTGTTTTCTATCTGCTTCCCAGGGTGTGGTCAGCAAACTTAGTTCCTAACAGGCTGCAGTGGTTGCTGTCAGGGTTAGCTGACTGAACGGAGTTGACTGACTCATTTATCATTGGCATTGTTTAAATATGCATGAAAGCTTCGAGCCCTGTTTAATCATTCAGATTGCTCCACACAAGGAACGAAAACGAAATGTGATTGTTGTGGTGTAAACATTCATCATTAACGCAGAACAGGCAGTTAGATATGTTTGCATTTCTGCGCTTTCATCCCTCTCAGACGATGTTCCCGTAGCAAAGTGATAAAACGCACCTAGTCACCATAAGCAGTGTGCATGAGCGTTTAGGAAAAATTCCCTCCCTTTTGTGTTTCGTTCTGTTTACCATATGTATACCTCCACACCCCCCTGGCATATTTTCAATCATTATTAGAATACAGGCAGCTCAAGGCTTGAAACCTTAACCCTGGTATGTTTGCTCTGTGATAAAACGTAGAGGTGCTATCAATCTTTATTGTTTGTCCTGCACACTGTAATTGCATTCAATAGTCCACTGATTCTCTTGTCTACGTTAATGTGGGGGAGAGCTGAAGAACCAGATGCTAAGGGTAGATGAAGCACACACACACATGTACACACACACACACACACATGTATACACACACACACACACATGTACACACACACACACACACATGTACACACACATGTGTACACACATACATATACACACGCACACACATACATACACACACACATGTACACACACATGTACACACAAACACACGCACATTTATCCACACACACGACCACACATGCACATACATCCACACACACGACCACGCACACACACACAAACGTATCCGTGCACATGTACCCATATATGCACGCACGCACACACATACATGCATACACATTCACATTAATCCACACATGCATGAACACGTACGCACACGCACACAGACATGCACACACACGTACCCACACACACACACACGTACGTACACACAGACATGCACGCACACGTGCACTCATGCATGCACACGCACGCACACAGACACACACACACACAGAGACTCATTCCCCCATCCTTGTTGATGCATTGTTGACAGTGTCGTTTGCCAGATGCCAAGCATCAAGGGTGTGTGTTGGAGAATATCCGGAGCAGATTCATGCACCTTGTTAGAGTGGCAGCAACAGTGATGTCATCCACAGAGTGGGCTATATCATTCTAATTCGGTGAAAGATGCTGTTGGACGCGTGCCATACGCCCTGTTTGAAACAGCAAGGAGGACAGAAAATAGAGAACGAGAAATGAAGAAGGGCTGGTGAAGGAAGAGTATTGTACTGTAGGTAGACCTATCCAGAACCTCTGTGTTGTGTTGTATTTAAACCACAAAGGTTTAAAAAACAAACAAGCAGAACAGTCATTCAGAAAGACTGCAGACATTCACCAGACGTTTGCCATCTCAACCCTTTAGGAAATAGGATTTTGCTCTAACAAAACCAAAGCAATTAACTACTGCACGCTTGTAAACTTGTTATTCCCAAAATGGTACATTTCTGTGCCCTAAGCTTAGTTAGTCTAGCTTGATATCAGTCCTACGGTAAGGTTCCAGTTAATTCCACTTGTCTGCCTTCGACTAGTACTGGGATTTAACATAACTTAAACATTGAATTTAGCCTTAAACATCTAAAATACCATCACACCCATTATGTCCTTTAAGAAATTCCTAGCAAAACATTACAGACCAACAACCAATGAATGCATTTGCCATGTCGACACTTACACTGAACAGTAGGCCAACAAATACAGTAGGTAGTTTACACGGCAATCTGTCAAAAGAGTGATTTGAAAAGTGAGCGATTTGAATAGTGAGTGATTTGAAAAGTGAGTGATTTGAATAGTGAGTGATTTGAAAAGTGAGTGATTTGAAAAGTGAGTGATTTGAATAGTAAGTGATTTGAATAGTGAGTGATTTGAATAGTGAGTGATTTGAATAGTGAGTGATTCGAATACAGCACCTCGGAGCTGAGTCTGTTCCTCATGTAACAACAGTAACATGAATCTGGATATTACAGATCATAGCCTTGATCTCTGCTGCTATAAGTTGCTTTTTGTCCAAGTACGGCTACTGGCTTGTAAAGCCTGTGTGTGTATGTGTGTGTGTGTGTGTGTGTACCTGTGTGTGTGTACCTCTGTGTGTGTGTGTACCTGTGTGTGTGTGTGTGTGTGTGTGTGTACCTGTGTGTGTGTACGTACCTGTGTCTGTGTGTTCCTGTGTGTGTGTGTGTGTACCTGTGTGTGTGTGTGTGTGTGTGTGTACCTGTGTGTGTGATTTGATTCAATCTCACCCCTCTGTCTGGCACAGCAAAGTCTATTCTATGGTTACCATCAAAGGTGACTTCATTAGAAACAAGGGGAATATCTTCAGACCCAACGCAAGCGCAGACGCATATGGAGGCACATTCTTTGTAGTTCACAGGTTTGCGCAGGAATACCGACGCCCTCTGATGAATGTCCAAGTGTTTGCCTTCTGCAGGAGTCCTTCCTCAGTCACGGCGTCTGATTAGCTTTACTGTAGCTTCACACCGTGGAACGTACGCTGAGGTTTGATGGACGTTGATAAGAACTGGTCGTTTGGCACAGTGTGCTACTGACTGGGCCAAGGCTCTCCAGCTCAAACACCTTCTGGAGTCTGTAACTGACATCACACAGTGCTGTATCACTCGCCATGAAAACCAGTTTGAGGACGGTGTTAAGATACGGTCATTAATACCTTCACAAACGCTCTCATCCTGAGAAATCACGCTTTGCACCCCCCACAACCCCGCCCCCTGCCCCTCCTCCCACACACACACGCTGTAAAGTACACATGCATGCACGCCACATAAGCACATGTTCACACACATACACACACACACACACACACACACATACTGCCTATTTTGTGATGCATCTGCGAATATATAAATGAAATCACCCTCCACCTTAATATAAGGATCTCAGCTTGTTTTTGAAGCGGTGGAATGGCTTGCATGTGAGCCTCCCCTCTGGGCTTGTACTGTTCCCCTCTCCCTAGGACGCCCCCACTGATAAGGGAAGTCATTCCCACTTTTAGGATTCCATTAATCTGATCCTGACGCAGAGAAGAGGGCTGCTTAGCATATCAGCTGGCCAAGATGGAGGGTTATTTACATGATAGCCTGCAGATTGAATCTGATCAGTATACCATCTCTTTGTAGTTTTGTCTGGAAATAGACTTAAAAAATAAAAAAAAGGAACTGAGCTGCAGAACCTGGAATATATGCCGGGGTTTTTTTTTCCATGGGTTCATAGGAAATACCTTTCCAGAGGAGAGAAGCATCGGCTATATGATTACATTGTCAGTGCTGTGAATGTGTTTGAGTGCTGCTCTTGCAAGAGTGCTGGAAGATACGAGTGGCTGGTTATCTTCTGGTCTTTATATTTGGTTCACTTACTTGGTTGCTCTTCTCCTAAATCCGTCTAATTCCTCTGGCTCAGTGGGAAGCTCTAACTAGACTGATACTAGACCACAGCCATGGAACTATAGCTCATAGATATAGATTCACATAGATAGCTCAGCTATTTGTTAACCAGCGCAACCTTGCTCCGATTAACAAATAGGTGAGCTATCCACGATATTTGAGTTAAATGATCATGCAGTAGTTGGTCAGTTTGGAAATGTAGCACATTCTAAAACATTTGTGTTTACTAGTTTGACAATTGTTTTTGTGCAGGTACAACCCCAATAATTTCAATAAAGAAAACAAAGACATACAGTATATGCATATAGGATAAATAATGCTTTCACACACAGGATGGATAAAACGCCTGAAAATGTCTGAATATTAGTTGGCTTTTCAATAGCATTAAACTAATAATCCCACTATGTCATTTCACTTCTTTGAATCATGAGATTATGTCAGACTAGAATCCACTGAATATTGTTTTACGGTCCTCAGTCTAAAGACAATGCAATGGAACCTTCCGGTACATTTTCCTTCTAAACTATGGTGTTACACACTAAAAATAAGTAGACACCACCATCTATCACTGCCTACTGATTATGTTTAAAGTACCATTTTCCTGTAGAAAATATGAACATCATCGTCGAAGAGTTCAATCTAAATGTTTCTCTGATGAGCAGTTGCGAACAGGAAGAGAATTATTCTTTGTCTGGTACATTTATTTCTGAATATTAAACGAATGTGATAAATGTGATGTAGAGTGAAGCAAAGTAACCCTAAGATATGGAATGAAGGATTTTTTTTCTCCTGTCGAGTCATTCAAGTCCCATAGTTTTTTCCTCATCTCCATCTGTCTACGTTTTCTCTCTCTCACTGTCTCTCTCTTTTTTTCTCACGCTTTTTCAGTATTTTAAAGGCCATTATCGAAGCACAGGTTATGATGTACTGTTGCTGAAAGCCTTTTGACAACATGAGACAATACTTCCTGTGTTTATTAATTTCCACTCCTTACAGTGATTACCAAGTATTAGTGATGCGATCTCAACACGGAACCACTAAAGATTAATACTTACTAAGGTATTAAACGAGAGGTCATGTGTGTGAATCTACAAAGGAGAGGTTGTGCATGATGCCAGGTACACGTTGGCTAATGCAAGCCACGTAGCTATGAACGGTAAGGTTGCTATATTTCAGCTTTGTTTACATCTCATATTCTGTAGACATCCTGGTCTGCAGGTTGTCAAATCTCCCGCCCACAGGGCCAGTCGTAACCACTTCCTCATGTTTATACACGCCACTCGTTCCTACTTACAATAAGTTCTTCCGCTGTAGAAAGATGCCAGAAATAAACGTTATACTTTTAAATGGACACGATCGCATTTTAATTCCTAGCATGCCTTGCCTGTGTCATGCCAATAAGCACAAGTGTCTGACCTTGTGTAATCTTGAATTAAATTCTCCACTCACCGTTGTGACAATAGATAGGATTCGCCATGGCTTGGCAAGAATGTTCAAAGAGAGATATTTTCATTTTTCTTCTGTTCATGTTTTTCAGTAAACAAGAACAGGATTTTTGTTCATCCCTTGCTACGAGAGAGAGAGAGAGAGAGAGAGAGAGAGATGAGGGGGTAAGAGAGGGAGATAGTGGAGATTAAACCAAATGAGAAACAGTGAGAATGAGAGTGTTGAGAAGAGACAAGTCACAGTTAGAGAGTCATAGTAACTGAAATATGAATAAAATGACAGTTCTTAACAATAGATAATGACTAGCAGGTTCTTTCCCCCCCTTTCCTTTTACACTGCACACTCTCCTACCATCTCGAAGAAACCGCAACAAAGGCCTTGACAGACACTTTCTGCTCACTGCTTAACAAGTACTGCTTAGAATCTGTCCAAAAAATGGCGAAAGTTGGGAAAAATTGCTTAGGCTAGCAGTTGGTGTTGTCAAATCTAAGACCAATACAACCTGATCTATAAAGGTGTGGAATTGAATGTGGTGGTTTGTATATAACGTGTGCGATGTACATTGCTGTTTCGTAGAGCCCATTATATCTGCATCTGCCTCAAGAGGGCGCTAGCTCTATGGAATGGTTAGACGATAAGTATTTATTTGAGATTCTTAATTGGTAATTTCCAGTGCGTGATCAGGTTTTCCCAAGAGCGTCTGTTTCATATTCACACCGCCACTGTGTTCTACAGATGCTGTGAATGCTAATCCTAGCCTTCTCCATATGAAAATCTGACTGCAACTAAGTACAGACTATTTTATAACCTCACACTTTGAGACTGAGGTGATAATCAGTTATTTGTTCAAAAATCAACATTCTAAATTACATTTCTTGGTATTAAGGGGGGGGGGAAAGGAGAATTGAAGCGAAATAAAGTGATATTAGCAAAATGTTGATGAAATGCAAAGCTGTTGTGTCTGATCTCCAGCTACTAAATATTGTCTGCTGATACTTGCATTGTCACCTATGAATGTATGACAATCAGTTTGCTCTGGTGGCATTCCTATGTTCCTGTTTTAACAGTGACAGCATCAATGTGCTGCTTTATTAAATATTGAGTGTGCCTGGCAAGGCAGCCTGTTAGATGACTGTAGGGTTGAAGGAGGTGAGTAATTATTAATGAGCGGCACATCTGAAAACAAAGTAATTATACATTTCTACTTTATTTATATATTTTCAGACATGTTTGCTGGCTTAAATCTTGCCAGGAAATTCGCATTGTTGTTTTTTTAGATCCTTCAAAGTATTTTTTATTTTTTTTTGCTACTTGAGAAATATTGTAATCAGCTTATACTTGCCTCACTGTAATACCTGCCAACTGTCTCTCCCTCTGTATTTCTCTCTCTGTGTGTCTCTCTCTCCTTCTCTCTCTCTCTCTCTCTCTTGCTCTCTCCCTCTCTTTCCCTCTCATTCGCTCTCCCCCTCTCCCTCCCTATCTCCCCCTCTCCCTCTCTCTCTGTCTCTCACAGCACAGGTGAAAACACTCTTCCCCTCCCACACATCTCACTATTTTAGCCCGTGGATTCGACAAGATAGAAAGTATTTCCTTTACTTGATTAAATCATATTTGCGTATGGAAATACTTTGGAAGTACATTAATTTGTTATAGACAAAGGATAATTACTTTTTAATATTAAAACGAAATCACACAAAAGAAACAGAGTGACAGATGATGATATTGAACTTTGTTATTGAACCATCGAGGCTTCTCATTCCAGTCACAAATACAGCAGTTTAATGCACAAACCAACACACAATGATATGCAAATACACTCAAATATATGAGCACATTCCACCACACACACACACACACACACACACACACACACACACACACACACACACACACCAACATATTCCTACATTAAAATATAATACTGAAGCCGACATTATTACACATTTAATGAAACAATGTCAAGAGAAACAAAAGAAAATATAACAGTCTGGTCATTTCGACGTTCGTCTCTTCTACACACAGTTGAAACGTTTGCTATTTACTTAACGGTAAGGTCACGTTCTCTTAAGTGTTGAATGTGTTTCTCCATGATAGGATTGTTGTGTTGCTAGCTGTGTTCGGTTGATCGGTGTCTTTGGGTGTGAGGGAGGCCAACTGCAGTCTAATGTTACCCCAAGCCAACTGAACCACTCCTGAGCCAACTTAACACACCAGGAGAAAAGAAAAAAACTGCCTTATTAATTAAGATCAGTATTAGAACTAATGGGATATTATAATATAAATTGCTACATTCTGGAACCAATTTAATCCAATTACTGAAGCCCCTTATGAATATAATACCTCAAAAACCACTTTGTGAATGTCTAAAGGGAGAGATGTCAGACTGGTGCACTGGTACCAAAAAAAAATCCTTTTATTTTCTTAACTGACAGACGAACGATAAAACCTTTAATTTGGCTAATTGACATTTTGGGTCATTTTTTCACTGGAGTGGTTTTGATCAGAAGTCACGTGTTTATAAAGACTGCAGGGTAAATGGCTTTCTGTGACGGCCACGTTTGATATCTGTCTGACGGGTCATTCTGAAATCTATTATGGATCTGGAAAACGATGTTAAATGACTGGACTGCAACTGGCCTTACACTCCTACACCAAACTTTTGGTGCCACAGAGTTGGAGAGTTCGGTTTAGTCAAAGATAAAGCACACTATAATAAGACGATCTGGCTTGCTTCTGACCTAAGATGTTTGGAACACAACAGAAATCCTGAGGGAGACGAACCAAAACCTGCTTGTCAGTCTGTCAGCTTGACTGCGAGTAAAAATAACCAGACAAATCACTGCCAGTGTTCAAAGTGCTATTGTATCTCGATATAAATATCTAGTCAACAAGAGATACTGCTGTTCTGATTGTACAGCTTCACGTCAGTGGATCAGTTCTAAGATTGAAACGTACTATACTTACTAGGTAAGTGTTTTATTTTGCACAAGGGATTCACTATCTGGCAATCCATCTGTTTTCCTGACTGAAGGGGCACAAGTAAGGGGAGGGAAGCTACGATTCCATCATTATCGCCCTCTTTTAATTTCCTCTTTTATTTATGCATATCTCTTCTCCTGGTCGTTTAACAAACCAGATGTTCAGAGGTGAGCCCTGTGGAACGCCTGATTCCCTGAGGGTTGGTTACCGTTGGTTACCGCGGCTGTTAACATTCTCTCTCCCTGTCATCTTGTGTGGATGGTTGTCCTGGGTACGGCTCTGAAGAGCCGGAGCTTGTTTTTGCTGTTTTGTTATTAATAGTTGTCGCGAACGTGTGGAGGAATTCAGGGAGGTGGATGTGAAAACCATCGCTGAACAAAAGCTGTTTTATTGACGTCGTTCTCAACGTGTCATTTTGTGTTTACGGGTTTAGGAATACGCATAGTTCAACCCAAAGAACTGATTTTACTCGCCCCCCCTCTCTCTCTCTGTCTCTCCCTCTCTCTCTCTCTCTCCCTCTCTCTCTCTCCCTCTCTATATGTCTCTCTCCCTCTCTCTCTCTCTCCCTCTCTCTCTCTCCCTCTGTCTCTGTCTCTCTCACTCATACACACACCACTCTACACACACCACTGGTTCAGGAGGGCTGTAGCACAGTCATATCAGAGGTTAAGTGGTAAACAATGATGTTATTCCACCATTGTTGAAAATAATCAAGATAAAGAGTATCATTTGAGGGTTAGGGTACTTCTCCACTAAAATTATGCAAAACAGGCAGATCTCCATCAAGGTTATTAATTTCTGTTATCTTAGCCCCTTGGCTTCCCCCCTCCCGTACACACACACACACACACACACACACACATATACACACACACACATTTACACACACGCACGCACACACACATATATACACACACGCACACATGCACACATATAGACACACATACACACACACACACATACACACATACACACATATAGACACACACACATACACACACATATGCATGCATATACACACACATACACACATATAGACACACACACACACACCCAAAGACACACACACACACACACATACACCCACAGACACACCCACCCACAAACACACACACATACACACATATACACAACAACATACACTAACATCTCTCTTTCATGTGCTGTTAAAGTATTTAGAGAGGTGTTAAGGACTGAACATCATTACTATACCTGTGATAACTACATTGTACAGTAGTTGCTAGGTAGTATTCTCCAGAAGGATGTGTGATTACTATGTACGTGTAAAAAAAATGGGTGGGTTGAATTATTCATCAGCTTAGGTGTCCATACTATTATCAAAATGCCAACATGTACAGTATAGATGTTAGAAGTGTACGATTATCATCAATGTTTCGACACTTTTGTCTCTGCATGGAGCTATTTTGGCCTCCACGTAGATCCTAGCTCACTATCATAGTGGAGAAGCTCTTTATACTGCACGCACACAACAGTAGAGGAAGCATCACATTCTACATCACACTGACATTCAGTATGGAAGATTAGATAAAACTGTGTACTGTCTCTACAAAGTTATGGATTAGCCCCATGCCATTATATGCCCTGCTCTGAATATTATGGCATGTGATCGTGCCAATGTCATTTGTAGCCATTGACCCACCAGTGGATATTACCCATTGTTAGTTTTAATGATGGATCACTTTACTATTACAAGACAATGTCCACCAGACCGACCACACTTAACCAGGCAGTTAGTTATAGATTATGTCACACTGGTGATAAACATGAAGGTCTGCTAACATCCAGCTAATGAAATCTGGACACGAGCAACTGTAATTCAAAAGACTGTTTCAGAAGTTCTCTTTGTCTGAAGGTGATAAAACAAGTTGCAGGATGTTTCCTGATTCAGGACGAACTCATTTACCCCATTAAATATCTACCATGGCAAAACCATTAAACAGCTTATTGGAAAACGAGCTTGGCTAGATATCAATATGGAGCCTACTGTCCATTTAGGATTCGATATCTAAAAGAGTTCTTGTAAAATGCCCATGTTTGTAAATCATTCATTCATAGTTGCTCCATGTTCATTCCTTCCATTTGCTTATGTTGGTGAATAGTTCCTGTGTAGATGAATTATTGAAAGTATCATGTTTTCCTCAGAGTTCCTGCCCCAAAGTGACGTTATAAATGTTGGGTACAGTCCACTAGAGATCAAAACAGTTCCTGCTCATTTGTGTGGGGCCCTAAAGGCACATTTACCGCACGCCAGCTACGGTGTGGAAGAAAGTCCCTGAAAACGTACAAATTAACTCAGATCTTTGAAGGAAATCCAGTATACAGATGCTCCCACCACAGAAGGTTTGTTTTGTAATCTCATCAGGTTGTTTGAAGGTCTTCCGAGAGGAGGAGAGAGAGTACACACTCTGCTGCATTTGGTCCAAACCCCTGTTGGGGATCCCCAGAGAGGATCACCATAGGGGATCACCAGAGAGGATCACCATAGGGGATCACCAACTCCAGTCCAGAACAAATGCGATAATCCCTGAAGAACAACCCTTGTCCATCCAGAATCAGAGGAATGGGATGAAGGAATAAGACATGACGCATGTGGCTGGTTAGAGCGAGCTGGAGGCCTCGCTAACGTCCTGTCGGTCGCTCTTCACGGACCCTGGTGTTGGGTGAGTCAAAGGGGTTGAATCGGAATCAGAATCGGTTTTTATTCGCCATGCAAGATACACAAGCACAGAATTTACTGTGGCAGGGAAGTGCAAACATAGAAAAAAAAAATATATATATATATATATATATATATATATATATATATATATAAACATCAAAGCAAGGTACACAATAAACAATGTCCAAATGACTTCAGCAAATGGACAAACATCCCAGAACATCCTCGGTCCTTAGACCCTTAGACCTTGTGATCAGGTTTAGATGTGTGATACTATGGTAAGGCAACTCTTAAAGAAAGGCTGACAGGTTAGTTCTTGTCAGCAGGTTGTATCTGCATCTTCATGGTCCCTGTGTGGGAAAGAAAAAGAAAAACCAAAACGTTTCCCTTGCCTGACGCTAAATTATATTGAAGCTAACAATATTAGCTTTGTCATGCTAATCCATATGAAGTTATGTAAGATTTTTAGTGTTTATTTTATTTTCAACTGATCATTACACCAGACAATTCACTGGGGAATATCAACCTCCGACCGCTGGAATTCACACAAAAACATTTATCCTCTTTGTTTGCGACGACATGCTAAAAGCGTAATTCAGAACGATCTTAACAGCACAACGCCGACATACAGTAACATTAAGCTTAAAGACCAATTTAAAGAGAATTTGTCTGCACCAATGTAGCATTCCGAAAAGATGTAATTTCTCCAGCACAGCCACCCTATCACAGACTCTGCAGGGGACGCCCATTAAAGGTAATGTCATCCACAGTTTACTTCTCTGCTCGTTCAGTTTTTTCTCTCTAATGAACTCCACTTGGAATGGAATTACCACTTCTCAACATTTTTATGATTCTATTTGTTTGTCTAACTGATTTCCCTCTTCTTTCTCTCTGACACCCCTCAGGTTTTTTTTTTCTCTAAACATTTTATTGGCTGCCATTAGTGTCTTGTCGGTGTGTGTTTGTCTGTTTTGTGCTGGCGAACATCAGCCGGTTTTGAGATTAGCAGATTAGGTTTGTCATCACTCAAAGTTCCCTGTTGAGCAGACTATCACGAAGGCCGGCTAAATCACACCCTCTCTGAAAGGCATTCCACAGTAATTGAACGCACAATATTTTTCCCATTAACACTCCCTTCATACTGCAGCTTGTGCATGAAACATTGGCATTATCTGTTGAATTCTGTTATTATCTTGGCTGCTTACTGGTAAATGTAACAGACAGGAGAGATAGACCATGGTCAGATGAGAAAGGGAGTTTGTGCTGTAATAGATGTTCAACATCTCTTGTGTTACGTGTCCGTTTATTTGCCTGACCTTCCCTTTAAAATGATTATTATCTGAGATTTCTTTGTTGTAAAATAATTTATAATTTTAAAGAAACCTACATGAGTACATGATGTTCGAAGAACAGTGTCAGTGCCATACCTAGGGTAGTAGTTTGGTGGTGGAAAAAAAAAACATCTAGACTTGACTACACTGAATTATTGTTCGCAAACCCAAATTTATGAAAATAGAAACTATATATATATACATGTATTTGTCTATTATTATTATTAACCATCATTGCAGTCACTTATGCATAACCCTGTTAATGTTTCCATGGCATCTGTAAAATCTCTCCAAACCAGCCACACTACTCCCCCGACCATAACTCACACCAGCTCTCCCTGGTAATCACTGTCTGTAATGCTCTAAGAATAGACACTCACCCTGTCAAGTCACACTACCAAACCAGATTGCGTGTGTGTTCGTGTGTGTGTTTGTCTGTGAGTGTTTGAGCAGGTGTGTGTGTTTGAGTAGGTGTGTGTGTCAAGATGAGTATTATGCAGGTGTAAATACATTTGGTTTTTGCATGAACGTGTGTTCATTTATGTGTGTGTGTGGAGCGAGAGGGAGAGAGACAGAAAGAGAGAGAGAGGAAGAGAGAGGGCGAGAGAGAGAGGTAGAGTCACAGAGAGAGAGAGGTAGAGTCACAGAGAGAGAGAGAGAGAGAGAGAGAGGTAGAGCGTCAGAGAGAGAGAGAGAGAGGTAGAGAGTCACAGAGAGAGAGGTAGAGAGTCACAGAGAGTGAGAGAGAGAGGTAGAGTCACAGAGAGCGAGAGAGAGAGGTAAAGTCAGAGAGAGAGAGACAGAGAGAGAGAGAGGTAGAGTCACAGAGAGAGAGAGAGAGAGAGAGTCAGGAAATAAGCAGAATCTGACGCGCTCCGGTCTCGAGCAGCGGTATCAAACCCTTCTGTTAAGTGCATTAAGAGAGACCGTCGTGACAGAAACCCTTAATGGCATGCAAAACCCAGATGACACGTGTCTCTCTCCACTTGCAAGCAAGACTCCTGCTGAAGAGCAGGTACAAGGCTTGCCTGCCTTTCCTGAGTGTGCAGGCATCACTTCTGCACCAAGGTGAAGTGTTAACTCAGCCCTGATGCATCTGCATGCTGTGTGAGCTAGCGCTAAGTATGTTTTAACATTAAAGCCACGTTGTGTGTCAGACATGAAGTAATGGGAGTGTGTGAAATGTGAGTTATAAACGCACGACCAACCAGGAAGCGTTTCAGCCACGTTGTGCTCGCAGAGTTCTTTGTCTTGCCACACATTTACGTTTACGACAAACTTGATTCGTAAGGTAATCAAAGACGGTACGATGACCTTGGCGAAGGAGATCAGACCAGGAAGTGAACAGTTGGTTTCAGGGTCGTTGTACAGTAGAAGAAGAGTCCTGTGAGGTCGCTTGGTGTAAATACCTTGATGGTGTTTGTGTGTGTTGTTTCCATGTCGGGGGCTGCTCTCGTGTGTGTGTGACAACACCAGACCTCTCCACGCACGACTCTCCAAATGCATTATAACCATTAATGAAAAAGTTAATGGAGCATTTTCTAACATATCAATTTACATTTGTACAATTTGGTCCCACAAATGATGTCTGGCGAGTCAGGCCAATATTGTTTTGCTTAGGGAAATAGTTCTAATGTGTTTTATGGACATAAAATGTAGTGAATAATGATGCATCCACAGAATGCAAATCAGTTGACAGTTGATAGGAGGTGATCAACAGTGCCTGCATAAGAGCGTTCTCACACACCAATGGAACAGAACGCATCCCCTCTGACACTGCCCTACACACATGAAGTGAGCTCACGCACACAATAGGAAGGTGCACACGCGCTCGCACGCGCTCGCACGCGCACACAAAATGAGTTCGGACTGGAACTCAAAGCCGTTGAACATAAACGTGCTAGCAAACAAAAAAGCATTTGATATTGGAGCGTTTCACTGCCATGCATAAACAACCACCCCCTGCTGCACAATGGGTTTCTCTTAGCTCTTTGACTCCACTCTCTCTCTTTCCATCTCTTTTCCTCTATCTATCTATCCATCTATCTATCCATCTATCCATTTATCTATCCATCCATCTATCCATCTATCTATCTATCTATCCATTTATCTATCTATCTATCTATCTATCTATCTATCTATCCATCTATCTATCTATCTATCCATTTATCTATCTATCTATCCATCCATCTATCCATCTATCTATCTATCCATTTATCTATCTATCTATCCATCCATCTATCCATCTATCCATCTATCTATCTCCCTCCCTCCTCCCCTCTCTCCCTTTCTATCTCTTTAAATCTTTCTTTCTCCTTCTTTCTCTCTGCCTCTCTCTTTCTCCCTGCATCAGTCAGTACATTCCTATGATCTCTACATTCATTTATTTCACCTTTTCATGCCAGAGACCCACCACCTTCCATGTCTCTCATCCTTCATGTTCATCTCTCTCTCAACCACTTACCTCAACTATCACTCCTTCTCCATCACTCTCTCCCTCACTCTCTCTGTCTCTCTCTCCGTTCTCTTCGTCGCTCTCTCTCTGTGTCTCTCTCCGTCTTTCTCTGTGTCTCTCTCCCCATCTCTCTCTGTCTCTCTCTCTGTCTCTCTTCGTCACACTCTCTGTCTCGCTCTCCATCTCTCTCTCTCCGTGTCTCTCTCTGTGCCTCTCTCCTTCTGTCTCTCTGATCTTTCAGACTGCAGGTTCTCTTTCAAACGTGGTTGCCAGATCCAAACAATATAAAGACAATTTCAGTTTATCAGGGAAGGTCTGGGGAGAGTCCGTGTGAATGTCTGATTTGTTTGCTGATGAGTTCTACGCTGCACTGCAGTGTGGTGTTATTCCACACATACTGTACACACGCACACATGTGGCTCATGTTATTAAACACTGTGACGATGTAAAGATTTGTGAATCCCAGGGCAAAGGGAATAACACACACCACTGACACAAGCAAACACTCAAACAAACACACAAACGAACACAAGTACGAACACAAACATGTTTATTTTTTCAACTGCCTTTTTTTTACGCGTACACTCAGTTACGTTCTCATATATTAAGAAAAAACATCATCATTCTCACTGCAGGACATCCATTTTCAGCCCAGGTTGGGAATCAGCATTGGTACTGGTGCTGTTTTGTCACCCCCTAGTCCCTAGGGTGAAGGAGAGAGGAATTGGGGTAGGAGAGTATGAATGTAAATTTGGCAACTATTTGCATGTGATGCATAAACATGGACAGATAGTCGCACACAGACACAAATACACAAGCACGCACACACACACACACACACACACGCACGCACACACACACACACACTGGTGAGATTTAATCAGACACTGCTCACACCTGGGGGCTCAAGGTGACGAAGGCAGATATGTGGTTGTGTGTGTGTGTGTGAGTGTGCTATGTGTGTATGTGTGTGTGTGTGTGTTTGCTGTGTCTGTGAGTGTGTGTGCGCTAAATGTGGTGAGTGTGAGTGTGTATGTTTGCTGTGAGTGTGTGTGTGTGTGTGTGTGTGTGTGCAATTGGGAAGGGCACACTGTACAGACACAGACAGATGCTGAAGGTAGTGGATGAGAGTTCAGAATGAAGCAGGCGTTATGTTGTCGCACCACTGTCAATAACACTGATGGTCAACATCAGACCAGAGGAGCAGATCTGAGAAGCAAGCAGCAAGCCTTCCTCACATGTGAGCTGTGACATTTACAACCTTGTTACCTTTTTACTACGTCACCTGACAAATTAATAAATATCAAATGTCAAAAAATACAAGGTCAATAAGACCTCAAAATACTACATTCGGTTTGTATGTTGGACCTTTAAACCAAAGTCAAGCTTCAGTGTAACTTTCCTCCAAAAATATCAGTTGAAAGACTTTGGATTAGGAAAGCTTCTGCACAGATCCGAGTTGAAATAGCCTCGAACAAGACTGAGATGCCTCGAACAAGACTGAAATAGCCTTGAACAAGACTGAGAGCCTCAAACAAGACTGAGAGCCTCAAACAAGACGGTCACCTACAGCTAAGATACTTTTTCTTGTCTATCCATGTCTCCTTTCTTCTTTTCCCACTCACACGTCTCTCTCTCTCCTCACCCCTCTCTCTCCACACTCCACTCTCCCTCTCCTCACCCTTCTCTCTCTCTCTCTCTCTCTCTCTCTCATTATCCCACTCAGTCTCTCTCAGTCCACTGGCTTGCTACCCGAGGGCTGAAAGCAATGGGCAATAACACAGCGTTGGTTTAGCAAGTTAGCGCTACCTGCTATGCTAATATATCATTAATCAATAGCGCAAGAATTAGGTTTGCAGTGATTTAGAGAATCCAATGGTCCCAGTGGTGTAGGTTTTTTTTCTTCACACTAAAAACCTAATTTGCCAGGGCCCCCAAGATGGCCACCTTAATGACGACTAGAGAAGTTTTTCCAACAAATTTCATGGGGCATGATCCAAAGATAATAGGTTTTCAGCCCCAATGACGATCCAATTACCATGCCAATCAAGGCCAAAGGCATGCCATCTAATTATCAAATCTGGCTGTCAGTTCATAAACTAACACAGGAGCTTTTAGTCAAATAACACACAGTTTAGAGTTGAGCTAGGTTTGGTGATGCAGAGAAGAATGTACACTCACCGCACACTTATCTGTATGGTGCCTAAACCAATAAAGTATTGACATGTATAATAACCGTTAACTTTAAGCGTATGTGAACCTTTAAACATTTTAAAATTGAATAAAACACACAAAAAGCACATGCTCACAGACGTTCGTACATGGTTGACGCTTGCACGTACACACACGCTCTCAATAACAAAACGCAGCCTCAATATCACAAATGATTAAACATTCATGGCCTTTTCAGCGGAACATCTGCTCTTTATGGGGCTGGAGCCTCAGGGATCCGTACAATCAAGACGGGTTCTCCCTGAGAAGGGAAGCAATAAGGGTGGGAAGACAGACAGATTCACCTACGCTCAAGACACACAGACAGACTGTCTCTCTCACACACACACACACACACACACACACACACACACACACACACACACAGACAGACAGACAGACAGACAGACAGACCGACCGACTAAAAGCCATGAAATTAATAAACTCAAACTTGGGTATGAACATGGCACAAGTTCACAAATACACCCCCTAAACACACCCACTAACCCTGACCCACTAACACTAACCCCCTAACCCTAACCCCCTAACACTAAACCCCTAACACTAACCCAAACCTAATACCCTCTATTTCTCTCAATTTCTAACCCCAACCCTAACCCCCTAACACTAACCCCCTATCAGTAACCCTCTAACCCTAACCCCCCTAACCCTAACCCCTAACCCAACCCCTACCCTAACCCCAACCATGCCTCTACCCTAACCCCAACCATGCCTCTACCCTAACCCCAACCATGCCTCTACCCTAACCCCAACCATGCCTCTACCCTAACCCCAACCATGCCTCTACCCTAACCCCAACCATGCCTCTACCCTAACCCTAACACTAACCCCCTAACCCACTAACCTTAACCCACTAACTCTAAACCCTAACCCACTAACCCTAACCCAACGCACCCCCCTACTAACCCTAACCCCCTTAACCCCCTAACCCTAACCCACTAACCCTAACCCTGACCCTGACCCTAAACCCTAACCCCTAACCCTAACCTAATCCCCTTTCTTTATATTTAACCCTAACACTAACCCTTTGGCTAACCCTAACCCCTTACCCCCTAACCCACTAACCCTAACCCCCCTAACCTCACCCTAACCACCCTAACCTCACCCTAACCACCCTAACCTCACCTAAACCTAACCCCCTAACCCTAACCCATTTACCCTAACGCCGAAACCCACTAACCCTAACCCACTAACCCTATCCATATGTCCTCTTGAAATGAAGTCAGATGCTCTAACCACAGATCTATATTGCGTCACATATGCGACCACACTCCAGATATCTTGTCTTTTTCGGAAAAAAATGCTTTGGTTTGACATGAAAGGAGGTCATACTTCAGGAATAAAAAAGTAGCTTTGCACTTGACTTTAAGTGTTCCCAAAATGACATGGTACTTCAGTTTGACTCGAGAGTCAAAAATGAGACAAACTAAAACATGGACCTGTCCCTGTCCACATACATACGTTTAGTTATCTTGTTGAGTCTTCTCTGTGGGTTCTTATTCCTGTGTAACTGGGCATGTCATGTCATCCATACAGTGTGTTTATTTCTCTTCTTCTGAAATGCTTACAGTGCTTCAATACTCTGCTGCCTTCCCATATCTACCCACTCCTCGCCCACACAGTACCCATCTTTTTCATCCCCCGTGAAGCCCTCCTCTCTTCTCCTCTCCCCCTCCCTCTCCGCTTCTCTTCTCCTCTTCCTCTCTTCTCTTCTCCTCTCCCTCCTCCCCCCTCCTCTCCCCTCCCCTCTCTCCCATCCTCCTCCCCACTCCTCCTCTCCTCTCCCTCTTTCTTCCCGTACTCCTCCTTCTCCCTTCCTTTCCTCTCCCCTCCCCTGCCCTCCCTCTCTCCTCCCTCCCCCCTCTCCTCCCTCTCCCCTCCCCCCTCCCCTCTCCTCTCCTCTCCTCCCCTCTCCCCTCCTCTCCCATCCCTCCACCTCGTCTCATCACAGTCTCAGCCCCCCCTCCTGAATGATAGCTACCCATTAGACTTTGCTCCACTCGCTCCCTGTGTCGTGTCTTTATTCCAGAGCAGTGTATGCAAATGCTGTCTCTGGCTGTGTTTCCTAATGAACAGCAGAGCACTGCCCCCCAGGCAACACTTAAACTTTAAAACATCTATTATTGAGTCACACTGAAAAACACTGCAGTGGCCAACGCTGACCTCACAGGAGCTCTCCTCTCTTTCCCTCCCCCCTTCTCCCTCCCCCTGCGCCTCCCTCCCCCTCTCCTACCCTTCCTACCTCTCTCCACCCTCCCTCCCTCCCTCCCCTTCACTTTATCCATCACCGGTGTCCAGCCGCAGCAAGGCCCATGCAGAAACAGTGCAGGCGTGAGCAAGCGTGACCTGGATAGTAGGAGTCTGGTCTCGCTGTATTTTTGGCGTTGTTGAGTGATTTGATCGTACCATGATATACCGTCCTTCTCTCTCTCTCACTCTCTCTCTTGCTTTCTCTCTCTCTCCATCCTTCTCCATCTATCTCTCTCTCTCCATCTCGCTCTCTCTCGTTTTCCCTCTCCATCTCTCTCTCTCTCTCTCTCTCTCTCTCCATTGCTCTCTCCATCTTTCTCTCTCTCTCTCTCTCTCTCTCTCTCTCTATCCATTTCTCTCTTTCCCCGTCTCCCTCTCTGAATAGAAATGTAAAAGGCCATTATACTTTGTCTCCTCCGCTAAGCACAGTGACACGGCTATCACCGCAAAGTCAAGTGTCTTGTTAGTGTATTGGTGGTGGAGCGGTAAGTGTATGTGAGTGTGTACATGTCATCAGAGTCACAGCACATGCGTGTGTGTGTCCGTGTATGTGTGCTTGTGTGTGAAAGAGAGATGGAGAGAGAGAGAGGTTAGCAGGAAGCTTTAGTGTACGGTACTGTGCCCTGTCCACGCTCAGCTCTTAGTGAAATGTTTCCCACAGACTATTTGTATGGAGGTATGGCTGTTTGCATGGGGTATGGAGGTATGGCTGTTTGCATGGGGTATGGAGGGAGGTATGGAGGTATGGCTGTTTGCATGGAGTATGGAGGTATGGCTGTTTGCATGGGGTATGGAGGTATGGCTGTTTGCATGGGGTATGGAGGTGTGGCTAATTTGAGGCACTGGCTTCATTACAGTGATGGTTGACTACTGAGTGAAAACTATGAGCCTGTGGTCTTCGCTAAATTGTCGTCCGCCTGCCTACATGTTACTCTGTCGTTCATCTTGTTGTCTCAAACCCAGCTCTTCTACATTCTCTTCCCTCCCTAATTCAGGTTTAACAAGTGACGTAATCAAAGGCAGCTATGACTGCTGTGTGAGTAAAGGCTGTATCACCTCCACGTTCTAGAATCCTCTTCTGCTCTTCCACGTTCTAGAATCCTCTTCTGCTCTTCCACGTTCTAGAATCCTCTTCTGCTCTTCCACGTTCTAGAATCCTCTTCTGCTATTGGTGGTCCTCTGATGAGTTTTTCCCCCGATGAAATTCGGCCTCCTGAATTAATCTGCTCGACGCCATGGTCATGAAGGATGTTCTGTGTTATTTGTATCTGTGTGTAGAGTGTTTTGTCAAAAGCAGGCAAGTTTTGCTTGCCTGGTATATCTGTGTTTCCCCCTGGGAGCAGTGGCCCAGTAAGAGACTGTAGTTCCTCAACATAATTAGACTGAGAAGGTGCTTGTAAACTCATTAATATCTCGCAGAGGCCAAAATGCTTTGCCAATGTTTCTTGTATGGAAACCGGGCTATGGTTTCGAAAGGAGGAGGATTAGGAAACACGTTTGCTTTGAAATCATGTCGACCTGTAGTGGCGTGGCACTCAGATTTACCGCATTTTTTTGTTTGTCTGTTTTTAACACTAAGTCTCAAAGTATACACCAGTATTTTGAATCCTAACCCTAACCTGTCAGATTTGCAGGATTAATCCCAATGGCAAGCACAGAAAGATTATACACCTAAATAATGAATTTTGTGAACGGCTGTATTTAGAAAACTGAGTCATTTCTCTTTTGATAAACAGGCAAAACACAGCTTCTATACATAAACAAAACACCTTGCTGTTGCACTGTACAGCATCATTAATCAGGTGTTTTCACAATGACCAAATCAGTCGGCAACCACCGCAGAAGTTGTCTCCAACATCCAGACACACGACGGTACGGCAGCCTAGAATCTGACTGGGCTGAAAGCATTTCAGTCTGGCCTGCTTGAGGCCTTCTCTATCAGATCCAGACAGATTTAAAAACACATTAACTGTCCCTGGCCGTGCTATAACCCCAGCCTACGTCTGCCCATCTGTATCTGGCCCTGTGTGCTGGCCACTCTCTCTCTCTAGAAGCTTCTGAAACAATACCTTCTCTCTGACTCACAAGCAAGCCACGTGACCTATGTGTGTGTGTGTGTGTGTACGAGTGTGTGTGTGTGTACGAGTGTGTGTGTGTGTGTGTATGTTTGTTTGTGTGTATGTGTGAGTGTGTGTGTGTGTGTGAGTGTGTGTGTGTGTGAGTGTGTGTGTGAGTATGTGTGTGTGTGTATGTGAGTGTGTACGAGTGTGTGAGTGAGTGTGTGTGTGTGTCTGTGTGTGTATGTTTGTGTGTGTGAGTGTGTGTGTGTGTACGTGTTTGTGTGTGTATGTGTGTGTGTACGAGTGTGTGAGTGAGTGTGTGTGTGTGTCTGTGTGTGTGTGTGTTCAGGAGAGGTGGGGTGTGTGATGTCTGGATGATGCTAAGCTCTTGTCCTCCTGTACATGTCACTCCCTGTCCCAGCCCTGCCATTGCCCGGGTCGCCATCCTTGCTCAGATTAAAATCTGTTAATGCACTCTACGTTGCTAACGTTACAGTGAAGATGGGATTGGCTCACACATGCAAAGATACACACACACACCCATGTACACACACATGCTCAAAGTGTACAAAATGGTACACACATCTATTGTCTCTCTCCGGTAAATGAAAAGTTCTTGTTTTCTGGTAAGCAAAGGATGTTCTCCTGACAGAGTGCCACTGTGTGTGTGTGTGTGTGTGTGTGTGAGAGAGAGAGAGTGTTTAAGTGTTTTGAGTGTGAGTGTGTGTGCAGATTTCCGTCTGTCTGTGTGCGTCGAGTGTGGGTACATGTGAGTAAATAAGTGCATTCATCTTCTTTTTTTTTTTTTAACTAAGAGAAAGAAACCCACCCAGTAGTGTGTGTGTGTGTGTGTGTGTGTGTGTGTGTATGTGGATTAACTTCTGCATGAAACCCTATGCCCTTTCATTACCCTTCCCTTCCAGTCGCCTCATTTAATACAAAACAAATTCTTAATCTGGCCTTCCCTAAACAGTATTGCAGCTCGTTTTAGCTTCTGTGTTACTGTCTTATATTGGCCTGAGTTCTCTGGGCAGCCTTCTAATTAAGCTCCAAAACGTTGCCTCCACTGCTCCTCTGAGCTATCATCATTTTAAATTTATTTTGATTGATTTGTGTCAGCTTTAACTATGCTTTGGGCCGGATCAATAAATAAAGATCAATACTTTAATGTTTTCTTCAGAACCTTTATTAAAAAATAGATTGGCTATAAAGAGGGCTGAATTACTGGGCGAACTGCCTACTTCCAATGCATGTCAACTGGAATCTAATTGAACAACATTGAACCATTTGAGATTAGTTGAGGGATGCAGGCGGGAGGCAGAGGGAGAGAGGGGGAGAGAGAGGGAAGAGGAGAGAAAGGGGGTAGGAGTGAGATAGGGAAGGAGAGAGAGAGAGGGTAAGAGAAAGGGAAGGAGAGAGAGAGAGGGAAGGAGAGAGAGAGAAGATGGGTATAGACAGGAGATTTGCCTTGAGCAGGTTCAGACTTGTCATCGATTGGTCAATCATTCTTATTGACCAAATGAAACTGGTTGAACTTTGATACTTTCACCCCCAAAGTGTTTTGTTACCAACTTCAAATGTAGATGAGTTTGTACTGCCATCTGGGGTATGCTACAGGTACAGAAGAGAAGTCCATTTGAGTAGTTTTATGTCTGATACAAACCTTTAAACCAGTCAGTTTGACTCAAACCTTTAAACCTACAACTTTAAACCCAAACCCAGTCACATGAGAAGAGATGCCCCACTTGCATGAGATCAGAAACTGCCTGGTAGTAACTGTCCTACACAAACACACAGACACACATACACAGACACACAAACACACATACACACATACACACAGACACACAGACACACAAACACACAGACATGCATACAGGCGCACAGACATGCAGACATACAGACACACAGACATACAGACACAAAGACATACAGGCACACAGGCACACATGCACACAGACACGCATGCACACAAACACAAAGACATACATGCACACAGACACACATGCACACAAATAAACGTGCACACAGACACACATGCACTCATGCACCCAGACACACGTGCACACAGACACACACGCACACAGACACACGTGCACACATACACACAGGCACACATACACACATGCATACAGACACACAGACATACAGGCACACAGACACACATGCACACATACACACAGACATACAGGCACACAGACACACGTGCACACAGACACACAGGCACACAGACACACACGCACACAGACACACGTGCACACAGACACACAGGCACACAGACACACATGCACACAGACACATAGACACACATGCACACAGACACAAATGCACACAGACACATAGACACACATGCACACATACACACATGCACACAGACACACAGACACACATGCACACAGACACACATGCACACAGACACACATGTACACATACACACATGCACACAGACACACATGCACACATACACACATGCACACAGACACACATGCACACAGACACACGTGCACACATGCACACAGACACACATGCACATAGACACACATGTATTGTACAAACCTAACAATCAAACACAGAAGAGTAGCAGGCAAGGGTTTAGAAGAAGGGTGGGGGGTAGAATTGTAACGTAGATTACAGAGTCTTTCAAGACATGTATACAATCACAATCACTAAAACTAGATCCAGATGTCTGCGTCTCAGTTTAAGACAAAGCTACATAGTTTACTGTTGCACTAAGTCTGTCTAATCTTTTTAAAAGTGTGCTGGTTAATATCATTTGAACAGGATTTATCTGCCCAGGGAAAAGCTGTGAGATGGACGTAGAAAGAATTTCTGCATTAATGCTTTTATGTTCTAGTCATTTAGCTTTCGCTCGGCAAACTCACACGTGTAAAACGGCACGTCTACTGACCAGAAATGGACTAGGTCAGTTTGCAGTCATCCAGGTTAGCTGTATCTAGGTCGCCATGGTAACAGAGGCAGAAGTGGCCTCTGACCTAATGTCTCTGGATTAAAATGCTCTCATTGTTATTTGTGTCATCGACAGGAGAGGCAAACTGTCCTCTCTCATGACCAATCAGAGGACAGTCGCCATTTCACTTGAAAACAGCCACAAATGCTTTTATACTAAAGTGTGTCAACATTGGGTTTTTTGTCGTTGTTTTTTTTTGTTGCTTATATTGGAATGGAACTCATCAAAATCAATTGAAAGGTCATAATGTTATAACTGTCACCAGCACCACCACTCTTATTTGGGGGGTTTTCATCAAGCAAACCTGGCATCCGATTACTCTCTTTTAAGGTGTTTTTGTTTCACCTCCATCAAGTTAACCAATAACGTGTGCCGTCAAAACTTCTGACTTCTGATTGGTCAAAAGGAATCGCGATTTGCATCTTCAACAGTGATTGGTGAAAAGTGTGTGTTCAGCTTCAGAGCTCATTTCCACATCCCTTCATCACGAAAACAAAGCAAGACTAACACTCAATGCATCAACCTCACCAAGCCATGGATGAGGTACAGTATTAACTGTATCGCAAACAGTTGCTGTTTCGTCTTGTGTTTGTTCATATGAAGGAGAATGGTCTCCTCCGTAGCCTTCCTGCCAGTCATTCAGCTCAGCCTCACACATCTGAAGTGGGTTAGAGAGCACACGCAGCATGCCAGCACTGATCTGATCTCCAGCCCAAACACACAGAGAGGACATCCACAGATCTGGCTCATGGAGCGTCCTTGGGTAGAGTCCATCTCACTGGACACACACACACACACACACACACACACACACACGCACACAACCCTCATACAAACACATGCTCTCTCTCTCTCTCTTTCACACACACACACACACACACACACACACACATAACCCTCAAACAAACACATGCTCTCTCACACACACACACACACACAGGGCCCCTGGCTAGTGGGTTAAGCTGGCGAAACTGTCGGAGGCTGCGTGCGTCCGGCTTTAGTGCATTTTGTTGTAATGGTGTCCCAGTTGCCTTGTCAGAAATCAATTCGAACTGGTAGCCAGCGAGCACAGGGAGGTCAAGGCTTCGGCTGGCTAAATATTTTATCTGGAGAACACGTCTGGAGCTTTTAAAGATGAGCGTTGCCCTTCTTTCCTTTGCCCCGTGCACGTGCATGCACGTGCGTGCACACACACACACACACAACCACTCAGAGCAACACACACTGTAGCCACAGACGCATTCATGCTCGGACGACACTGCCTGCCCGTCCTGGCCCGGGTCAAGGCCGGGTTAAAATCAATTATAATCAATTATTAAAAGCGTGGGTATCTTGTGAAGGCTAAAAAGGGATAGAGGTGGAAGGCAGTGCTCCCAGATAAAGTCTACTTTTTTATTTATTAACTTTCTGACTCCCCTGGACAACTCTTTACCCAAGCCAAACTTTCACACTTGCATCGCAGTAGTAGCCTTTCCTGCAGGGAACAAACATCAGACAAGGTCTATGTTGGGTTGGTGAGATGTGTGAGTATTCCATCAGCTGCATCACAGAAGAACTTCTTTGTAGGTTGAAGGTCAGTCGACGCTCGTGGACGGTCGGCAAGCGATGATGATGATGGTGGAGGTGAGGGGGTGTGGGGCAGTGATGGATGTGAGGTGAGTTATGATGATGAAGATGATGATGATGATGGTGAGGGGGTGTGGGGTAGTGATGGAGGGGAGGCGAGCGATGATGATGATGATGATGGTGGAGGTGAGGGGGTGTGGGGCAGTGATGGGTGGGAGGTGAGCAATGATGATGATGATGATGAAGGTGAGGGTGTGTGGGGTAGTGATGGATGTGAGGCGAGCGATGATGATGATGATGATGATGATGGAGGTGAGGGGGTGTGGGGCAGTGATGGATGTGAGGCGAGCGATGATGATGATGATGATGGTGGAGGTGAGGGTGTGTGGGGCAGTGATGGATGTGAGGCGAGCGATGATGATGATGATGATGATGATAATGGAGGTGAGGGGGTGTGGGGTAGTGATGGATGTGAGGCGAGCGATGATGATGATGATGATGATGATGGAGGTGAGGGGGTGTGGGGCAGTGATGGATGTGAGGCGAGCGATGATGATGATGGTGGAGGTGAGGGTGTGTGGGGTAGTGATGGATGTGAGGCGAGCGATGATGATGATGATGATGATGATGATGGTGGAGGTGAGGGTGTGTGGGGTAGTTATGGATGTGAGGCGAGCGATGATGATGATGATGATGATGATGATGATGGAGGTGAGGGGGTGTGGGGCAGTGATGGATGTGAGGCGAGCGATGATGATGATGATGATAATGGAGGTGAGGGGGTGTGGGGTAGTGATGGATGTGAGGCGAGCGATGATGATAATGATGATGATGATGGTGGAGGTGAGGGGGTGTGGGTCAGTGATGGGTGTGAGGCGTGAGGGCTGGGTAACCCCTGGCTGGGGGAGGTGACGGGGAGGAGGGAGAGGGAAGCGTACGTTGTGGGGGCGCCCCTGTAGTTCGTTGGAGAAGCGTGCTCACCTCGTAAGATGAGGCCTTACTACAGCAGAGGGTTCAGATCCTGCCTCAGCCCTTTACTGTCTTTCTTCTCCTCTCTTTTTTCCTCTCTCTGCCTCTCTCTCTTTCTCTCTCTCTCTGTCTCTCTGTCTCTTTCTCTCTTTTTCCCTCTCTCTGTCTCTCACTCTCTCTCTTTTCCCCCTGTCTCTCACTCTCCCCATCTCTCTGTCTCCCTCCCTCTCTCTTTCTTTCTTTCTCCCTACCTCCCTCTCTCTCTCTCTCTCTCTCTCTCTCTCTCTCGCTTTCTCCCTCTCTTTCTGTCTCTCTCCAGTCTTTCGTATTACACTTCAGTTAAATCCATGCAAGAAAACATGAAAGTATCCCAAAACAAGCCTTAAAACGTAAATGCTTCGTGAAATTGACTGTAAATGTATTTTTAGCGGCTACAGTGCTCGTTGTGGGCTAGCAGTTCAGAGGTAGAGGTCTTAGTGTGATTGGCACGAGAGGGGAGACTAACGGGAAAATGAAAAGGAACATAACAGGATGTGCTTGTGCAAAAACAAAACCCCTCATAGGAACCCGTCCAGAAATCTGGTCCTTTAAATAAAATGAAGAATGAATCACCTTTCTGGGAGGGTTAGTTCCTTCATGGCCAGACCTCAATCTCTGCAGACACTGGTGCATGATGGGAGTTGTAGTAACTCAGGCCTCTATATATTGAGCAAGCTGTCCCTCGTGATGTCACAGTACACGATGGAGCGGAAGGTTGTTTGCATTCACCTCAGCACCGCGCATGCTTGTGTGTGCGTCTCAGACAGACTGGAAAGTTCACTGCACATCTCATCGCTGTCGTGTCCCTGTGGAGGTTTAGACAAGGTGCGGCTGGACTGACCCTAGTGTAGCCCTGCAGCCAATCGATGGGAAGTGTGATCACAGAGGACCCAGTCTAAAACACGCTCGCACACTAACGTACGCGCGCGCACTCACACAGACGCGGACACACACCCGCACACACACACACACACGTTCGCACACAGATTTCCTCTTGGTCGATGGTCTGAAAAGACGTCACATCTAAGAAGCATGTCGTTCCAGCCTGATGGGCAATCTCCCTCATCAAAAGACCTTTATCCCAATCAATAAGGCTTTCAACTGGGGACCCCTCCCTAGGTACTGGTAACCCCTGCTCCACTCCCCTGTCAGGGCCCCTGTGTTTGTCTGTGTGCATACAACGTTGCTGTGAGTTTGCGTACTAGCCTGTGTGCGTGTTTATGATTCCATGCACAGTGTGTATGGGTGGTTTTAGTGTTGGAGCCTAACTCTGGCCAGATGTCCCTCCCAGGGTTAGATAAGGTGGAGGCTGCACAGGGTAAAGCTGTTTGTTATTACGTAAATATGTTTGCTTTACTGTGGTTGAATTGTTCTGCTTTGTTGTGTAGTGACTGTATGAGACAGGCAGACAGACAGACAGACACATAGACAGACAGGCAGGCAGGCAGGCAGACAGGCCAGGGAAAGGGCGAGGGAGGGGGAGTGACTTGTAGAGTCCAGGGCAGGAATCAGACACCTGCGTTTCAACGGTCGATTAGCTTGTGCGTGTTTGAGAAGCGGGAGGGGAGTTTGCGATGCCTGTCATGTATTCGGTTCCAGTTAAGTCTCAGAAATGTACTTGCTATTGCTCTTTGAAAATGGTTAAAAATACATGTGATATATAGTAAATAAACTTGAGTAAGATATGCTGTTTAAGAATGTGGGTGTGCTTTTAAACACTATGTGAATGTTTGTGTGTAGTTCTCTATATATAGTTCTGTATATATAGTTCTTTATATCTCTATATATCTATATATAGTTCTGTGTATCTGTGTATATGGTTATATTCTTACATATGTATTTGTATTATGAGGATGTTTGGTCTATATATTCATATATTTAGTCCTTGGCCGTCATAAGAGAAAATGTATTAATCTCATATCTCCCTCATTCAACAAGCCCCTTGAGGTTACATCATTAACCTAATAAAACACTCACAGGAAGCATTCTCAGGAAAGGAAATTGAATTAACTTGTCAGAGTTCAACAGGAATAAGGAGCACCTTTTCTCCTTTCCATCTCTTGGGTCTCACGGCAACAAACCAAACCTTGCAGAAGTTAGTCGGGCTGCTAAACAGCAGGCGTTGTTCAAAAAGAGATCCGAATTCAAACGTGACGTCAGTCAGTCTCCTACGAGACTTATGGTTCTTGATTTTTGTGAAGCATTTACTCTTAAGTGTAGATTTCAAAAACGCTCAACGTGGAACAGTCTTGACAATGCCAACACGAGAACACCAACTATAATACTTCACATTTGATTTAGAGACAGAACAGAACACTGCCTACCATGTTGTGGCACTCAGCAAACATGGACGAAAACAAACATCATGGCTAAAGTGCTAATCGTTCCTCTTTTTTCTTTCTTTCTTTTTGTTACAAATTGTGTGCATTTGGTGATCTGTCCATGAGTTAGACACAGGAGGGTTGAGATGGCAGCAGATCATATCTAGCTGTACTTGGGAGTGTTTGGTGAGTGGAGAACAAGGGGAAACATCATCTCTTCTCATCACTCCCTTCATCAGGACCATCTGAACCCAGAAGGTCTTGCCCTCTTTTTCCTTACACATGGAGCAACACAGTTTCAGGATGAAAACAAACACTCGATCTTATTCAGATTCACTACCTGATCTATACGTGTACGATAGGGATCCTTCTGTGTTTAACTTCCTGGTCAGAACCCCTTAAGGACTGGTCAAAAGAGGGATCCTTCTGTGTTTAACTTCCTGGTCAGAACCCCTTAAGGACTGGTCAAAAGACATATGGAGATTCACAGGTCAAATATTTTGAAGTTAAAAAAAAAAGTACTGTTGTTCCACAAAGAGGCAATCATTTTCCCACAAATTAGTTTGAACTATGGAATGGCCAGTTGTATAATTATGAGACCACCGCTGTTTCATTGATTAGCTCATTGATTCTGGCCTCTGCTGTGGTGCTAACATGCTGAACTTAAGTAGAAAACATGCCCTCTCTGGTTTACGTTTTACAAGACTTTTGTTTAAAAATGGGTCTTTTTATGTAACCACTTTCATAAACCATCAAATCAACCCCATAGTGTGCAGGTCTTTTTAACACAGTGTCACAAAGCACTTCGATTACTCAATGCTTAGATGTGATTCTCCTTTTACTGCCATGCAGGTTTTGCTTAATATACAGTACCAGTACTGTTGAGAAATTAATAAACACTATTTATGAGGAATGCTAACTAGCAATTTAATGCTATGTGGGCAGCAACGCAACAGATTAAATTACAATTATAGTTTGTTCCTCTGGAGCAGGGCTTGGAGACTGCCAAGGAATGCAAATGTCATTGGGAACTTCATGTGTCGTGAGCTTGCTGTGTGAGTATGGCTGCAAGGGTCCAAGATGAGGTTAAGTACTATGTTACTGTTCATCGACTCCTCAATTCATGGAACACAGTAAAAACATCTATCTTCCGCAGTTTACAATTCAACCAAGACATTTTAGTTTCTTGTGTGAAATCTATGCTGCTTTGCCAGTTATTCACCTATTCTTTCACCCAGGTTGTAAGCATGGGGCGTCTCTCAACAATAACAGCATTACAGACAAAAAAGATACCCAGTTGATGTCAGCATGTTGTCTATACTCAATGACTCAATCAATAATAAATCAAGTATTTTGTAAAGGTTTATAGCTAAAGTAATTTCATTGTTTTCACATGTCAGGGGGTGAGGGTGAGGAGCAGAATGAGAAAAGGATCTATTCTTGAGAAATGCAAGACATAGAAAAAAAAAACTGTTTTGGATAAAACGATATGAATGAAAATGAGAGACAGAGAGAGGAGGAGAGGGAGGGAGGATTAGAGAGAGGGGAGGACAGACAGAGAGAGAAGGAGAGGGTTGAGGAGAGAGCGTGATGGGGAGGAGAGAGGAGATGAGAGAATGAGAGTGTTCTCTGTTCTCAGAGCAGACTGTACTTCCACAGGGTTGTCCCTCTGGAGCAGAATGAAACTCAGGAGACAGGATACTACTGAGTCTCCTGAGTGAGCATGTAGAAGTGTGTAAACTTGTGTGTGTGTGTGTGTGTGTGTGTGCCTGTGTGTGTGTGCCTGTGTGTGTGTGCCTGTGTGTGTGTGTACGTAGGACTGTGTGTGTGTAGGACTGTGTGTGTGTGTTTGTAGGTGTGTAGGATTGTGTGCCTGTGTGTGTGTGCCTGTGCCTGTGTGTGTGTGTGTACGTAGGACTGTGTGTGTGTAGGACTGTGTGTGTGTGTTTGTAGGTGTGTAGGATTGTGTGCCTGTGTAGAGCCTGATGCTAGACGTGCCTGTGTGTGTGTGTGTTGACCTGTGTGCTTAGTATTTGGAATATTGAGGTAGTGGAGTGGCCAGGACTCCGATTGTGGTGTGTGTGTGAGTTTATTTATGTAAAGGTGTGTAGGCAGGTATAGAGTGTGAGCCACATCGTTGGGTCATGTGTGTGCCCGTGTAATGACCTGAAGTGCCTAGATGTGTGTGATTGTATTACCGTGGACTGTCGTGTGTGTAGGACTGTAGTGTGTGTGTTTTGCCTCAGTTGCTATGTATGTATAGGTTAATCTCGATGTGCTCCAATAGAATTGGTGGGGTTGGTGACCTTTGTTGAAAGATGCCACTGTGTGTGTGTGTGTACGAGGGACCCTAGAAAAAAACCCTCGCCGACATCCCTCTATTGTGTAAGGACCTGGTATGTTTTACGTTCGCTTGTTGTATGTTAAGAGATCCAGGTGTATTTAAAGTATTTAAAGTAGAACTGCTTGCAAGTAAATGGCAAGTTAGGTTAGTGTGTGTAGTTGACCTGTCGTTGTGTGTGTGTGTAGGGCTTTAGGATGTCTCGCAGGTGTGTGATTTTGTATGGTGTCGGGGTCGTATATGATTATGATATGATGTTGTTCGGGCGGCACATTGGACAGTAAAAGCTGCTGATTGATCTGATGCTGTTGTGACACATATCGTTGGAAACTGTGTGTCGAAGTGTGTGTGTGTGTGTGTACGGACTGTGTGTGTGTGTATTCGTAGTAAAAGTACAGGTAAGCTATGACAAACTCTCATCAGATTTACGTAAGATGGTGGATGCACTCAATTGCATTTGACACGTCGTGTGTGTGTGCGATATTTAGCTGAGCGTGTCGTGCTGTGGAAATTTCGAGAAGGAGTGGTTTAACGTGTGCTTCATAGCTGAGCGAGACATTGCGAATGGTGTCGTAGCTGACATTTTCTGAGTAGTTGTAGGAGAAAGAAAATTCCGTTTTAATATGTGGGTGCCTCTTAGTTGCTTGTGGCTGTGTCTAGGTGCCTGTTTATCTCTTTGCCCTAGTGTCTGTTCTAGATCTCTGTTTACATGATTATGTGTATATCTCGCCATATGTACAGGCATTGAACTGTGGGTGTGTAGGACATGAAGAGTGTTTGCCGTGATGTGGTGGTATTTGGTGTAATCGTAATAATAACAAGGGTTGTGTACATGTTGAATGCTTGGGCGGTGAAGGTCGGCCTCGCCGTGCCACGTGCACCTGCTGTCTCTCAGATGCGATCCTGTCTCTCACGTCCTGCACTTGTGCTCCCATTTAATTAGGTAAGTGTGTGTGTAGATGTTCTTATATTATAATAGGTGTAAGGTGTTTGCCATCTTTTGTGTTAGTGTGTGATTTGTGTGCGTTAGTCTCTGCTATGTGCGTGTGTGTGAACGTGTGTGTATTTGTGTGTGTGTGTTGTGTGTCTATGCTCATGTTTGTGTGTGTGTGTTGTTTTGTGTTTGTGTGTTGTGTTTGTGTGTTGTGAGTGTGTAGTGTGTCCATGCTCATGTTTGTGAGTGTGTGTGTGTGTTGTCCATGAGTATCTGTTGTGAGTGTTGTGTGTGTGTGTCCATGTCATCGTTTGTGTGTGTGTGTGTGTGTTGGTGGTGTCCATAGTCATGTGTTTTGGGTGGAGTGTGTGTGTGGTTGTATGTGTGTGGTGTGTGTTTTTGTGTGTGTGTGTTTGCATTGTGTGTTTATAAGTGTGTATGTGTGTGTGTCCATGCACATGTTGTGAAGTGTGGTGTGGTGTGTTGTCCAATGCTCATGTGTGTTGTGTGTGATGTGTGCGTGTGTTTGTGTCAGTGCTCATGTTTGTGAGTGTGTGTGTGTGTTGTCCATGCCTCATGTTTTGTGTGTGTGTGTGTGTCCATGCTCATGTTTGTGTGTGAGTGTGTGTGTGTGTGAGTAGTGTGTGTGTGAGTTGTGTGTGCCGGATGCCAGGCCACCCCTTCTGCTTGTTGGCTTTAATTCAATTCTAATGGAAATGGATGCGCCATGTTTTCCTTGGAAGAGAAGAGAGAGGGTGGGGTGTGGAGGGGTGGGTGGGGGTGGAGGAGGAGAGGAGAGGGGAGGGGTGGGAGGAGAGGGGAGGGGAGGGTGGGAGAGAGAGTACTATGCAGAGTAAGAGAGGGAGGTGGGAGGAGAGGGGAGGGTGGGACGAAAGGGGAGGGTGGGAGCAGAGGGTACAGTAGGCAGGAGGAGGAAGAGGGGAGGGTGGAGAATAAGGGGAGGGTGAGGGAGGCAGAGGAGAGGGGAGGGTCGGGAGGAGAGGGGAGGGTGGAGAGGGAGGTGGGAGGAGAAGGGTGAGGAGGAGGAGGAGAAGAGTGGGAGGAGAGGGGAGGGTGGGAGGAGAGGGTGGGAGGAGAGGGTGGGAGAGAGGGGCAGGGTGGGAGGGGAGAGTGGAGAGAGGGGAAAGGAGTGGGCAGTGGGAGGGTGGGAGGAGAGGGGAGGGTTGGAGGAGAGGGTACAGTATGCAGAGGAAGAGGAAGAGAGGAGGAAACAGAAAGGGAGAAGATGACTGTCTTCCTGACTCTTATCAGGGTAAAAGCTCGTTTTTAGCAGCATTTTGTCAAAAGTAACTCTAATATGATGTCTTCTTGGCCAAGTTGTGTACTGGCATCTGTTTTCAAGGTTATTTGTGCTACATCCAGTACAACCCGGAAAACATATTTAGTCAGCAGCTATATTTTACTCATGTCTCCCTATTTGGTAATAAATCCTCTGAAACGTTATGACTAGCAAGTGAGTATGAATTTGAGAACACAGCGCTATGAACATTAACTTTCAGTTCGATTTAGGTGTTAAAATATCCACAATCGTTAAGGGGTTCATCCTGTGATGGCATCAGTAAATGGGACTCCTTGAAGTGAAAAGTTATGCTGTAAGTTGCAATGAAACTCTCACATTCAAACTAACAGACAGAAGGGAATTGGGACATTAGTTAAAGTAAAATAATACCTTGTTATTTAATTAGTTTGTATGTTGTCTTCAAAAACAGTTGAAGATAGATCTTGATTGATTAGGGATAGAGTGAAGTTTTATCGAGTGATAGACCACAAACCACTGGTTTTTAGCGTTAATTACAAGCCAAGCATTCTTTCATCTTCCTTCAACATGCGAAAGGATTGAACTAGAATGTTGTCTTATTGATAATGAGCTTGTGTGTGTGTGTGTGTGTGTGTGTGTGTGCATGTGTGTGTGTGTGGGCGTGTGTGCGTGTGTGTGCATGTGTGTGTGTGTGTATGTGTGTGTGTGTGTGTGCGCATGTGTGTGTGTGTGTGTGCATGTGTTGTGTGTGTGTGTGTGTGTGTGTGTGTGTGTGTGTGTGTGTGGTCGCATGTGTGTGTGTGTGGCCGTTGTGTGCTGTGTGTGGCAATGTGTGTGTGTGTGTATGTGGTGTTGTGTGTGGTGCGCATGTGTGTGTGTGTGTGCGCATGTGTGTGTGTGTGTGTGCGTGTGTGTGCATTGTGTGTGTGTGTGTGTGTGTGTAGGTGTTGTGTGCCATGAAGTGTGTGTGTGTGTGTGTGTGTGTGTGCGTGTGTGTGCGTAGCTATGTGGCAGCCACATGGAGTCAGTATGAGCCTTGGCAGAGATCCTGCTCCTTTCATTCGCTCATTAGAGAAACAGACTCCAGCCATCACATTCACGCTGCAACGGGGACACATTTACATAGTAATGATACCACACACACACTCACACACACATGCTCACACACACACACACACACTCACACACACATGCTCACACACACACTCACACACACGCTCACACACACACTCACACACATACAAGCTTACACACTCACACACTCACACACATGCTTGTACACGCTCACACACGCTCACACACACACACACACACAGTCACACATACACATTCACACACACACTCACACACACACGCTCAAACACACACTCATACACAGGCATTTACGCGTCTACACATCAGTCAGGACATCCTACTGCTGTATTCATACAAAGAACAACTTGATTTATAGATTAATTATAATAGTCACAGTGTTGTTACTATTATGTAAATACTACAGCAGTGCAGAGGACAGTTTTAGGCTCACATCTGATGTGATTGGTTGTCATGCTGGACATGTAGTGTATGTGTATAGCTTGAGGAAAGACACTGTAAGCATTTGGCTTATTTTGATGCCGAAACAGCCAAGTAGAACTGGTTAGGAGGTACTATCCCCAGATTAATGTACATGAATGATAAGAGTGTGCTCTGCTGTGTGTGTGTGTGTGTGTGTGTGTGTGTGTGTGTGTGTGTGTGTGTGTGACTGTTCCTCTCTCTGATACACACACCACTGGCCCAGCTCGCCCTCCCCAGACTTCATGCTGTGAATTCCATCTAAGTAGAAAAACAAGTGGAGATTGTTATGCAAATTAACATGTGTGTGGTGGACATTCTAGAAAAATGCTGAAACGTATTTGTCTCTTCCTGCGAGTGCGTTAGTGTCAAAGACACAGAGAAAGAGAGAGCGCTGGATAGAGCAAGAATGAGAGAGAATGAGAGATGGAGAGAGAGGATGAGAGCGAATGAGAGATAGAGAGAGAGGATGAGAGTGAATGAGAAAGACAAATGAGAGGAATAAAGCACTGCCAAAGAGAAAATGTTTTCAATATAATTTTGTCTTTAATTTTTTAAATCATTTTTTACAAAAGGTCATGTCTAAATCCACATTTTCAGAAATGGATGGAGTCAGTAATAATCTTTCGGATGTCCTTTGTAATCGCATCAGTCATTGTTTGTCTACCTGTTCAAAGGAAAAATCATAGGTCACTTACTGTTTAATTACCATAGCATTTCATTGGTCCCATATAAATCTCCTACTGCTTCACTGAGCAGAAAACAATAGCTTAGCATGGACGGTGGGACCAATTGACACCTGGTTGGAATCAGCACACATACCAACTCAACTGTGTGTGTTTTGCTTAATGCCCAGTGATCGCTGAAGCTTAGCCTACTCCCACTGCTCACACTGCAATCAGCACATCCTTCAGCGCTTCAACACAACACCTGCCACCACTGTGACCTTCTGTCTCCTGCTCTCTCTCTCTGTCTCTCTATCACTCTCTCTATGTCTAACTAACGCTCTCTCTATGTCTCTCTATCACTCTCTCTCGGTTTTTCTATCAGTCTCTCTGTCTCTCTATCACTCTCTCTATGTCTCTCTATCCCTCTCTATGTCTCTCTATCACTCTCTCTGTCTGTCACTTTCTGTCTGTCTCTCTATCCTGCCTGTGGTCTCTTCCTCTCTACCCCTGTTTAACCTGTGTGTCTCTCTCTCGCTGTCTCTCTCTTGTAGCATCAGGCCTAGAATGTGTTGGTCCTCAATGGGACTATAAATTGCAATAAATTAATAAATAAAACCACAGGAAAATCAAACAAAGCTGTATGAATGAACAAAACAAATCGGAACCCAACAAGCATCCTTGAAAAATATGTAAAAACTCATGTTCACTTTTTCTCCAAAGAAAAAAAAAGAAAAGAAGAACCATCATAAATGAAAAGAGTGAAATACTTTATTAAAATGCATAACTGAACAGGGATACGGCTGACAAGCAAAACCCTGGTCGTATTTTCGCTTTCAAGCTCCACCAAATTCCCATCATAATTATGTCAATATCCCCCACAAACGCAAACACTTCCATTTTCCTACCCAATGTAAAATGGTACAACGCTGTCAAACCCCCCCCCCCCCCCCCCCCTCTGCCCCTCTTCCTCCAGCTCCCCCGACCCCCTCCTCCCTCCCCGACCCCCTCCCCTCCTCCCTCCTCTCACCCAATAAAACTTTTGGCAGGGCTGAGCCGTCGTAATTGGCAGACGGGTTGCCGTGCCGATAGACTCCCCCTAGTCCGACGGGTCAAGAGTAATTTACTGAGCCGCTAAACGCCACCATTTTTTCCTTTCCATTCGCCGTTTCCCTCTTTTCCCAGCGTCCATATTGGAATTCCCATCCAGGCTGTATTACAAGCGGAGATGATGGCTTAATCCCCTGTTAATTAGGGGAACATCTCCTGCAGCTGAGGCCATCTCCCGCCCTGGCTCTGCCGAGCCCTCTGGAGAGAGAGGCTGGCCGGCTGGCTCGCCGCGGCCCAGAGAGGAGGGCTTGGCGTGGGCTCAGAGAGCTGGAGAGGAAAGGGCCCCCCTGGATGTGGGCTGGACGAGGAGCGGAAAGGCTGGTTAATCCGCCATTGATGACTCTTCTGGGCTGAGGGGGCCGGCCTGCTGGCAGGAGGAGGCCGTTTCTCATCGCGGCGCTGTGATCTGGGTCAGATCGCGGCTGCGATGAAAGTTAAGTGAATGCGGTGGCCCCTTGAATGTTGTTTTGAATGGCACTGGAGTGGTTGTTTGGGTGTTTTGGTTAACAGTAGCCCGTCTGAATATCTCCACGGCTGCTTGTGAGGCTGAACATCCGTCCTCCACGCTGTTTCCATCCAGACCTTGACCCCAGCACAGCCCAGATTGGAAGAACCCTATTTTCTGACCCTAACCTCAAACGTTTGTTCATCACACTGTAATTTAACCCCGGACACCCCTCTTGCTTGGTTGAAGAATGCCTCTTACGTCCTACATAATTGTGAGATGCACTGTGGACACACGCACACACACACACACACACACACACACACTGTGCAGCAGAATTGAAATGTTGACATGCAACTTTAATGGCACTGCTAAAGCGCAGACTGAACAGGTAATTGCCGGTTGCTGAATAATTCTATAGAACCGTATAACGCCTGACATTTTTGCATGTAATAATTCCACCAGGAAACATTGCCTGGCAGTGACTGATCCCCTCCATGTTCTATAGAGAGGCTGAAAAGGGGGGATGAAGAAAAGAGAAGAAAGGGAGAGTGAGAAAAGAGAGGGAAATCATTCAGACAACATCCTTTGACAAAAACCTCCTCATGACTGTATTTACAGTGGCGAGATGGTAGTTAGGGGAGAGGGGAGTGTATTATGCAGCTGGAGTCGGTGCAGTTCCTCACCGGTCTCTCTGCCAGACTCCTGGAGAGCTCAAAACAGCAGGTAATTATCCCTGGGGTCTCCCGCTGTTTCTATACCTGTGTGTCCAATACCAGAGGGAGAGAGATGGGGGGGGGGAGGGGAGGAAGAGAGGAAGGGAGATGGGGAGAGAGGGGAGGAAGAGAGGAAGGGAGAGAGATGGGCGAGAGAGTAGAGGAAGAGAGGAAGGGAGAGGGGGAGGAAGAGGGGGAGGAAGAGGAGGAGGGGGAGGAGAGGGGGAGGGGGAGGAAGGGAGAGGTGGAGGAAGGGAGAGGTGGAGGAAGAGGGGGAGGAAGAGAGGGACTTCCCTGTCACATTTTAAAAGAGAATATGGCCCGTTTTATCGAAAGCCTTCAAAGAGACCCTGACGCCTGTCTGTTCTCCATATTCATGTCTTCACCACCAGGATAGGCTACCTCTTGCACAATACATGTGATATGGTATGTTTGTCTTTGAATAGTCACTAATAAACACACATACACAGGAACACACACACACAGGAACATACACACACACACACACACACACACACAGGAACACACAAACACAGGAACATACACACACACAGGAACATACACACACACAGGAACACACACACAGGAACATACACATGCTCAAACACATCCTCTTATTCAGATTAGGTTTTTCGATGATGGGTGGGATAGCGAGGTGAAGCAGTTACGAAATGCTTTTCTACGATCTTTCTGTGTCTGGTACTAAAAGGATTCTGTGAGGACCGTCAAAGGGAAGAACAGAATCTTTGTTTCACTGTACAGACTCTGACATGTAGCATGTAGCATGTGTTAGCATGGTAGAATGTAGTCCAAATACAGAGAAAAAAAACTGGGTAGAAAGAGAGCAGCTAAATTAGTGGAGACCAGTGCTGACACAGGGATGGAGAGAGAGACACACAGAGCGACAGTATGAGAGAAAGAGACAGAGAGACAGAGAAACACAGAGCGACAGTGAGAGAGAGAGAGAGAAAGAGAGGGAGAGACAGAGAGACACAGAGCGACAGTGAGAGAGAAAGAGAAAGAGAAAGAGAGAGAGGGAGAGAGAGAGAGAAAGAGAGAGAGAGAAAGAGAGAGAGAGAGCCAGAGAGAGAGAAAGAGAGAGAGAAAGAGAGAGAGAGAGAGAGAAAGAGAGAGAGAGAGCCAGAGAGAGAGAGAGAGAGAGAATGAGAAAGAGAGAGAGAGAGCCAGAGAGCGATAGTGAGACAGAGAGAGATACAGACAGAATAAGACAGTAAACCCCTGCCCCTTTCGACTCACCCCGTTAAAGTGGCTTTATTACAAGTCAGGAACTGATCAAACTGCTAAGTGACCCACCAAGGTCAAAACAGAGAGCAGCGACAGCAATTAGCATGCATGCCAGTGCGGCAGGGTTGCACCAGGCAATTGTGCCATTAGTATGCTTCTCTATGGAACCCGACGAGGCGCTAAGCTAACTATTAGTATGCTTCTCCATGTAACAAAAGGCAGAGGCTATGCTAGGCTAATCATTAGTATGTTCCTCTATGGGACAAAGGGAGGAGGGCCAGGCTAACTATTAATGTGCTCCTTTACGGAACTGGGGAAAGAGGAGAGAGGATAATCGTTGAAATGCTCTTATGTGGGACACAGGAGGGTAGGGTGGGGTGGAGGGGAGGGTGTGGGGGACTAGACTAGGTTATCTATTAGTATGCCTCCCAGTGTGGCAGTGCAAGGCGAAGCTATGCTAGCTTTGTTACGCCACAATCAAATTAGCCCTGCTGATGAGGGCAGAGCTCTGTGCTCTCCCGCAGCCCTGACGCCTTTCAGCCGCAGGAATGACAATGCCATGAAAGACAGTGTGCGTGCTCTGCCCAACAGGAACAGTGGGACCTCCATACTGATTTCTGATTATGGTTGGGCGCCTCATTTGATTTGATTTTCCTTGCGACTGTAGACGGATTTGGGGCTGGGTGTTGGGTGGAGATGGGAATGCTTTTGTTGACGGTGGTGAATGTAGGTGTAGTGGTGTGTGTTGTGGAGGTGTGGACAGTGTCAGAGCTGGTGCGTGTCTGTGTGAGGCGTGTCTGTGTGGTGTGCGTCCTTTAGAAGACTCTATGTGTAGACAACAGAATGCTACGATATAATTTTTATTCCAGGTAAACTGTTTGAGAACCAATTCTCATTTGCAAACATGACCTGGCCACATTCATTCACTAGGGGAAATTCAGAATTCCCTACTAATCCATCACATGCATGTTTTTGGACGGTGGGAGGAAGCCGGAGTGTCTGGAGAGAACCCACGGTAACACAGGGAGGACATGCAGACTCCACCCAGAGAGATCATGTGATGTTGGATTAGGCTCCAGAATCAAATCCACAATCTCCTTTTTGGGAGGCCTAGTCTTCTACCATGTACCCTAATAACTGTCTACCATGTACCCTAATAACTGTCTACCATGTACCCTAATAACTGTCTACCATGTACCCTAATAACTGTCACCATGTACCCTAATAACTGTCACCATGTACCCTAATAACTGTCACCGTGTACCTTAATATCTGCGTACGTGTACCTTAATATCTGCGTACGTGTACAGTAAATGAGTGTTACCACTATCAGTCAGGCTGTACAAGCACGGTCTGAGACAACATTCCTATGTCATTTCCTTATTATGAATCCATCCCTCACTGTTTCCAACACACCCAGCCCAACCCCCACCACACCCACCCCCACCACACCCTCACCATCCACCCCACCACCACAATCCACCCCCACCAACACAATCCACCCCATCACCATCCACCCCTGCCCCCACCACACCCCCACCCCCACTACAACACCTACTGTATGAGCATATCGGTGTGCTTTAGGGAGATCAGATGCGATAGGCAATGCTGGCTGTTGCTAATTCACCGTGGGCTTCGCAACAGCTCGGCCAAGCTGCATGTGAACAGCGAGGGAGGGGTGATGGGCGAGAGAAAGAGAGAGCAGAGAGGAGATACGGCAGGAATCAGGTGTAACCGGACAAAAAGAGAGAGACAATTAGATATGCAGCATGGCAATTTGACAGCCTCAGACCTCGGAGATGGAAATAGCCCAGACTAATATCACATATACTATCTCCTACACTGTCTCCCCTCCACAGAATCAGCTACAATCAGGTATAATCAGAATCAAATATATCGAGCAGATTTGCAGAACAAGACTTTATCTAAGGGGAGTTCTCCAAAAGCCACGTTGACCCAGAGATTTGATTTGGTTCAGGACCAATCATGTCGGAGAACGCGCAGGAATAAACGAGAATAATCGGAGAGCGTATTATATTTGGGATGATTGCAGATAGGGTGGCAGGGCGCTACAGGTATGCATGGGGAGGGGGGGAGAAAAGAGCAGGAAAACGAGACAAAATGACAGGAGGAGGGGGAAAAAACGAATCTAAATAAAAATATGATTTTTCTGTGTATCTGATCTCTGAATCTCCATGTCAAGGTAAACACCTGTTGTTGTTTCCTGAAATTGTTTACTTACAGTATGTCATCGTGAACTACTCAAGGATATAGAAAACTGTAATTATTAACGGTTTATCCACAGTACACGACTCTGCACTTGTTGACTAGGTTGGATAGTTATTTGTAGATATAACACTTATAAAGTGGTTGATTTGAGCGTACTGTACTGGACTGAATGCAGTATAATTTGTGGTCTGTCTTTACTTCTACTGTCATCCATATGTCTAAACAATACACTAAACAACAGACATCGAGTGTTAAACATGAATATTTACTTTAAGCTCTGTCTTGAATATCTACATGTGTGTGTGTGTGTGTGTGTGTGTTTGTGTGTCTGTCTGCGCATCTGCCTGTCTCCTTCTCCTCCACTCACATGAGATCCAAAGTCTAGAACTCTGATCATCAGCTTACGTTCTGGCTCTGATTAACTCTGATTAACTCCAAACTCTTCGAAATCATACAGCAGACATCCATATCTGGGGGCATCCCAGTCAGAAAGCAGGAGTATCGTGTTTCCAGCTGGATGAAAGTCCAGTGCAGCGCGAGTCTCTCAGAATGACTTAACATGTCAGCTTTAAAGACACAAGTCATTATGTCATTAGGGCTCATTTAAGCTTGTTCGTTTTTGCATGTCTCTGATGGTTCTGGGACTGATTCACAACTGTCTTTTGTCATCAGTTTCAAACGTTTTTATCATAATGCACTGCAGGAGGACTCGGAGGAAATGTTTTTTGGTTAATTGTCTGTCCACTCTGTGTTTTTGAGCAAACCACATCGATGTACAACATGCAGCCTGTATTTCTGAGTAATGGAGGGATGGACTTGATGGTATTATCAATGTACCTACCATAACTGGTGGTGCTACTTATTCTGTTAATGCAAACATAAACACACACACACACACACACACACACACACACATATATATATATATACACACACACACACATATATATACACACATGCTGACACACTTACACACACACACATGCCAACACACACACACACACACACACACACATGACAACACACACACACACACGACAACACACACACACATGACAACACACACACACACACACACATACACACACACTCAGCAAAGAAAAGTGTTCATTTTCATCTTCTGTTGCAGGGCATTAGCTGTGATGTCTTAACACTTGTAAATGAGCCCTCTTTCTGTCCTAATCTGTCACTTTAATGCACTATAGATTTTATTTCAGCCTCTGTACTATCACATTCTCAATAATAATCATCAGCCGCTGCTGTTGTCCCCACCCGCAGAAATTAAATCTTGCCACTGAGTGCACAACTAATAAAAGACGCTGCCAGAGGAAATAAAGAAAGAAATAAGATGAATCATAAGGGTTGGGATTTGTATTCATGTGTGTGAGACAATTACACAAAGAGTTTTGAATTTATCAGCTGCTGCGTGTCTCGACAGCTCAATAACAGACCACAGCCAGAGGCAGGGCTGCCTGCTAAACACACACTTACGCACGCACACACACGCTCAGATATACACACGTTCATCCTACAAACACACACATAGATTCACACAGACCCAGACAAACTCACCCTTACACTTTCAACAATTTAACAAACACACACGCTCTCCCACCTCTCACACTCACACAGATGCACATTGTGTTTTTTCCCATCATAGTGTGGGACATGAAGCTTCCTTTAAGAGCCGTTTCCTCAGTCTGCTGAAGCAGTAGAGCAGCATGGCTGATCACAGCTCTGAGTAGAACCACACAGCAGTCTCTCCTATCAGCAAGAACACCAAACGGCCGGACACATTAGTCCCCTGACGCGTCATCCCTGACCTTGTGTCATCCCTTCCTGCCTAGTCCTCCCCTGGCTCCCTTCCCCGTCTCTTCCTCTAACTGCCTCTGTCATCCCTCGTTCCTGTCCTGTGCCAGCTGCTTGACAGCTACTTCTGGACGGGGTCACCTCCTCCACCTCCCTGGGGCTTGGAGGGCGAAGCTCCAGAGCGCTCTAGGACCAACGCCCCAGCAGCTCCCTGACTCAGCCCAGCCAGGAGTAGCGAAGTGTGGGGAGGACCGGGCAGCTCTGCTGGGAGCTGGGGGATTGAGTCCGGAGGCCTGGAGGCCAGGTCGACTTCACGCCAAAAGCAAGAGAGGATTCCTTGAAACCTACTTCATTTCGAGATACCTTTTCTCTGAGGGAGGGTGGGAGGATGGGGGGGGGGGATTTGGACAACTGTAAATGATGTTCACCCTGTTGACTGTGCTGAGGCCTTGTCTGTACCCCATCTGACGATCCCAGCTCCTCTAACCCTGACCCACAGCGTCTGGGAGGCAGCCACCAGCTGCGGTCCTCCTCGGGTACTTCAGATTTCCTTTTCAGACACCCTCAATCTCAAACCTTGACATAAATAAAAAGAATGAAGAAAAAGAAATCAGCTTTTTTTTTTTGTTTCGTTTTTTTTTTAAACCCCGGTTTAAAAACTTGAAATGCAGGGATAAGCTTTATATAGGTTAGACGATTTTCTACTGAAAATATTAACGGGGGGAAATGATGAGGAATAATCCTTACTTGGGTCTGTTGATGACTTGATGTTATTCTCTACTGCTGTCGTGTCCCCCATCGTCCTGTCGGTTCTAGATGTCTTTTTCCCCCCAAGGATCCTTCAGAGGGTAAATTGGCCTGTTTCAGACAGGAGAGTGTCTCTGTTTGGTGTCAGATAATGTGCGCTGAGAAGTCAGAGAAGCAAGTGATTAAAGCCAATCCTCCGATAATTATGTCAGACTCTGTGGTCGTCTTTCCAAACCTTGCTCTAGTTGAAAGAGATTTCTCTTCGATAAAAGGAAGGAGGCAGGGGTTGTGAGCTGGAAAGAAAGAAGGAAAACAACAAACAGAAAAAGAGGTTTGAAGTGGTTGTTTGTATTAGCGACAAGCTCCATCTTGACCAGTCTGATTTAGGGAATCAGGTATCTACTTACCAACATATTGGAGCCATTTTAAAAGACTGTGTTTTTTTTTTTTAAAGAAATGTTTTCTTTTTTTTACATAAATGGATGTGTTAACCTAGTGCTAAGACGTTTCTATAATCAGGTTTTTAATTTGTCACTTTGTAGGACCTGAAGATTTGGTAGACAAAAATGCACAAAAAAACAGATTTTTGTATTTTATTTCAGATGAATGTTGTTATATGTAGATCAATGAGGAGATGCAGGTCTGGTTAAAATGTGATCAAACACAAAGGTTCAAACAGTTTATTGGCTTAATGAAATGGCATAGATTATTATAACCTCTGTCCATTTACTCCTAATGGAACCTTCTTGTGTAATTTCAGTAATTTCAGGACCATGAGGAAACAGATAATATGGTGTATTTTCTGTGTGTGCATGTGTGTGTGTGTGTGTGCGCACATGTATGTGTGTGTGTGGGGGGGGGGAGCGTGTTAGTGTGTATTAAAGGGATGTGTACTGACGATCCATGGGATATTGAAGTTGATAATAAACTGTATCATTCTGATGTAAAACTAACATCTTTAGTCATTCGAATTGAATGTGCATTGCTGAATTAGGTGCGATCATCAGGTGTTAATGTATCTCATTATTAAATGATGTGTTTGACAATCAAACACATGTCAAACACATGAATATCAGTTCAATGATAGTAATAATAAGATAAATATGATCAATTATCAACCATACCAACACAGAGGACAAACTCACTCATGACCAAAAATATTGTTCAGATCATAGCTGACATGTTTTCGTGAACTAAATCGCACTATATCAGGGTTTGTTTGTTTTCAATGGATACGAGCAAGTATCAATTACTATAAGCAAAGATGACTGGGAATTTATAATGAACATGGTGGTTATTATAAACAGTCAGTGTAATACCCAGGGAGGATGAGAGACAGAAGAAAGGATGGAAAAAAACAAGTGTTGATTTGTCCCCGGACAAATTAATAGAGTCCTTGTGGCTGACAGAGTTCTATACAGGAGCTAAATGATTAATCATCGGTGAGTTAGTCTGAAGCAAATCTCTAACAAGTTCAATTTGAACCTCTCTGACATGGGTTGGCTAGGAAACAATCAAGGGATGATGGACAGAGAGAGAGGGAGAGAGAGAGAGTAAGAGGGGGAGAGGGAGAGAGGGAGAGAGGGAAAGTGGGAGAGGGAAAGTGGGAGAGGGAGAGAGGGAGAGGGAGTGAGAGAGAGAGCAAGGGAGAGAGAGAGAGAGAGAGAAAGAGAGAGGGAGAGCGAGAGAGAGAGAAAGAGAGAGGGAGAGCGAGAGAGAGAGAGAGAGGAGCATCAAACAAGTAGAATTCTATTACAGAGGTCTACAGCTGGCTATGCTAGCATATTTGGCATTGTCAGTGAACAACCAATTCATTGGAGCCATAGAAAGTGAGATGTATCTACCAGAAATGATATCCTTAGCGTGAACCCTACAGCAATATTTCACTGAAGAATTACTTGAGTCTTCTCTGCCTTTTTACTTCCTCCTTTAAAAAAACAAACAAGTTTCCTCAAAGAGGTCCTGCTCCACCAATGACAATGTACAGACAGTAAGTTGCCAGGATGCCATTTTGTCCACTGATTGGCTGAACATCTGATTTAGTTTTGTGTCACTTCCTATTAAACTGGTGAGTCATCTGAGAGAAGCAGGAGCCGTTTCACCCCAGATTACTGTATACTGATACACCCAAATCCTGGATTTACTCTCAATGTGGAATATTATAATGTAAACAGAGTGAGACAATGCAAAGAGATAACTAGCAAACGACCTAAAAGGATTTCTTCTTAGAATGTGTGCTTGATTCTTCAGCTTGAAGCGTCCTTCTGGAAATTTCCCTCACTAAAGTTCGAGTGATCAATGCATTTGAGTCCATCCATCTTTCTGATGAAGTTCTAGCTTGTATTACTAGTTGAACATTCAGATATTTACAATCGAATTATCAGCAGCTTTTCTGTCATTCCCGAAACTTTATAATCATACGCAAATCAACTGATCAAAGCCAGTATTTCTACTTCATTTTGAGAGTTATAAATACTTAAAATGGTTCTTACTACAAGAGTACAAGTACAATAGCAGTGTGAGAGGTTTTTTTCTGGCCTGATCTTTCAAATCCAACCATTCTTTATTGAATAATACATGACAGAATAATAACTTGCTCTTTACTGGATGAGCATTGTTCTAATGCTTTAATATCACACATGGATGGCCTCCATTCAAATACAGCAACAGTCAAATCTAGCATCCTGTTATATAAAAAAAAGAAGTCTTTGGGGACTGTAGAAGATCACAGCATTGTAATAATTGGATTCCAATACAAGAGGTCATGCTGGATCATCGAATATATTAGAACACATGTCCTTTTTGTGATGTTGTTGGGTTGCATGTTGTGTGTCTTCTGAAAGATGAAGGACTGCTGATATAAGACAGACATGCTGAAGAAGTTGATGAGTGTGTCTGGAAACTTCCAAGTCTGTCTCACCTTTTTTTTTCCATGTCCTGCTGTTGAACTCACAGCTTTTTGCTTTATTCATATTCACTCAAACAGACTTTTTAAAGTTATTTATTTTTCAGATTTTTTTTTTTAAAGAAAAAAGTAAATGTGTTATTTTTTATTATATGTTGTGTCAGGCTCTTTCTTTGTGTAACACACAAGCGAGTTCACCTGTCTGGAAACACGATATCCCTTTGCCTCTGAAAGGTACTGTAGCCTTTTAGGACAGCCGTGTGTGTAAAGTGTTAGACCCAGGCATCTTCCCCCCCCTGCTCTCCACACTTCCTGCTCAGTTTCCTGGCGAGGCTCATTTATTTACATTAGGACCAGGCACAAAGGCATCAGTGGAAGTCTTAAAGTAGACCCACAATGGCCGCCTTAAGCCACCAACCAAAGCCAGTAGACTTTTGCTTTTTTTTTTTTTTGGGTTAAGAGGATTTATGTCTGGTCTGTGTATCAGCCTCTTCAGAATAACACACTACGTCTCTCTTTCCCTTCCTCTCTCTCCCGTCCTCTCTCTCTGTCTCCCTCTCTTTCCATTCCTCTCTTTCTCCCTCCCTCTCTTTCCTCCTCTCTCCCTCCCTCTCTCTCTCTCTCTCTCTCTCTCTCTGGGACAAAGTCAGCCTTTCACTCTCAGTGACTGGCTAATGACACTTATCCTTATGGAAATTGAGGAGACGGCTTTAGATGCATATTTTGGCATACACACCTGAGATGTAAACGGGTTTGTGACTCCTTCCTGCTAGACACACACACGCGTGCGTGCACACACACACACACACACACGCACACACACACACACACTCACACACACCCTTACCTCCTTATGCCCTGGCTGGCCACCAGTCAAACTGGGATGTCTCTTCATCTGTGTGCTTCCATTAGCCTGCCTTGGCCTGCTCATTTAAGATGGCAGACAAACAATCTATCTGTCCCTGTCTCTCATTCCAGCAGATCTACTTTCGGATGCTAATTCAGAGATATATCCCCTTTCCACTTGCATTTGAGAAGGCCAATTTTTTGGCCCCATTATAGCAATTGGGTCAGTTAGCTATTTTGGACAGGGAGGGTAAATCTAGCTTATACATTTTCAGCAAACATGCTGTTTAGACGGAGGGTAACAGACCTACATGAGGAGCAGTAGTTCGAAACACGTTTAGTTTAGAGGTGGTCCTTCTTACAGGAAAGTTAAACTTTCACAGGAAGTTGACTGAAGGAGAGCATTTTTTGAATGGGAGGACATCAGACTTCTAATGAACCAGAAGCTTAGGAATCTCCCATAGCAACACCAAGGCCTGATCATTATGTCACTTCCTCCCTTTTCCTCCCTGACTCACTTCATCTCTCCCTTCTTTCTGTCTCCAGTCCTTTTTGTTTCTCTTTTCCTCTGCTGGATAAGAGACACTCGAGGACATTCCCTCGACAGAGAGAGGGAGAGAGGGAGAGAGAGAAAGGGAGAGAGACAGAGACACAGAGAGAGACAGAGGCAGAGAGATAGAAAGACAGTGGGTGAGAGAGAGAGAGAGAGAGAGAGAGAGAGGATGAGAGAGAGAGAGGATGAGAGAGAGAGAGAGAGAGAGAGGATGAGAGAGAGAGAGAGGATGACAGAGAGAGAGAGAGAGGATGAGAGAGAGAGACAGTGAGAGAGAGAGAGAGAGGATGAGAGAGAGAGAGAGAGAGGATGAGAGAGAGCTTTTGCAATAAATCATCTGACGAATGCAGACTGAAATGCTTCCCTTCTCACTGTCTCTCCCTCGCTCTCTCTCTCCCTTGCTCTCGCTGTCTCTCTCTCCCTCCCTCCCTCCCTCCCTCTCTCTCTTCTCTCTCTCTTTCTTCTCTACCTCTCTCGTCACCTCCCTCCTGCCTCGCTCTCTCTCTTCCTCTGTCTCTCTCTCTCCCTCCCTCCCTCCCTCTCTCTCTCTTCCTCTCTCGCTCTCTCTATCTCTCCCTCTCTCTATGTCTCCCTCTCTCTCCCTCTCTCCCTCTCTCTCTATGTCTCCCTCTCTCTCCCTCTCTCCCTCTCTCTCTATGTCTCTCTCCCTCAGTCATACACACACGCACCAACAAATGTGCATTCACACAGTGTCAGGTCAAACACATGGCTTGCAGTCTCTAGACTTCGCCTTCACTGTGTGTGTGTGTGTGTGGGTAGAGAGAGGGGCAGTATGTGTGGGGATCCTTCCTCCACTCTCTGTGTGTATGTGTGTGAGCATGTGACCTAGGTTCACAAACCAGCGATAAAGACCTCAACACAGTACGTATGGAGACACGCCCCGATCTAACATCTACACAATCCTTTCACAGAGCGGGGAGACGACTTGCAGATAGAGCAGCTTCACAGTGTGGGGAGATGTCTCGCAGGTAGAGGGGCTTCACAGTGTTGGGAGTCGACTCGAAGGTAGAGCGGCTTCACAGTGTGGGGAGTCGACTCGGAGATAGAGTGACCTCACAGTGTGGGAGATGGCTCAGCTAGAGCAGCTTCACAGTGTTGGGAGTCGACTCGCAGGTAGAGTGACCTCACAGTGTGGGGAGACAGCTCGCAGGTAGAGCAGCACAGACTCTACGAGCCTCAATCCTGAGGGGCCCCACTATTTAACACCGATGGGAGTCCCTGACCTAATAATGCCAGCATCGCTAAGGCACTCTAAATCTTTGACTTGAGAGGTAATACAGTGTACGGAAATAATATATTATTCAATCATTATCCTATGCATATTCTCAGAGCTGGGTGTGTAGGATATTATTGACTGGAACCATATCAATTTCACTGGAGCCCTGTAGACTTGCAATACAATAAAGAATCAATCCAAATACATTAGGGCCTTACAAATACAAGGCGATGAGATGTGGTGGGAGAGAGGCGTGCCTTCATCTAAAGGATGGTGGTCGCATGTGTGGATGATTCTGGTAAAAACGCTTCGCTGCCCACAGATGCACTGTGTACCTTCACGAGGAAAGTGCTGTTGTGTGCATTCATGTCGACTGACTGTGCCCTTCTGTGCTTGTGTGTGTGTGGGCAGAGGTGTGCTTGTGTGTGTGTGTGTGTGTGTGTGTGTGTGTGTGTGTGTGTGTGTTTGTGTGTGTGTGTGTGCAGGGGTGTGCTTGTGTGTGTGTGGGCAGAGGTGTGCTTGTGTGTGGGTGTGTGTGGAAGTGTACTTGTGTGTGTGTGTATATGTGTGGTGAGATGTGCTTGTGTGTGCGTGGGCATAGGTGTGCTTGTGTGTGTGTGTGTGTGTGTGTGTGTGTGTGCAGGGGTGTGTTTACATCTGAGCCTTCCTGCTATCACTCTGGTAAGGATTATAATATATGTCCATCACACGCTTCTAATCTGTGTCTGTCCTGTCTACCAGCTCCCCTGTTTCCCTCCTGTCCCCCCTCCGCCCATCACCTCCCCTCCCTGCCTCACCCCCTGGCAGGATGGTGACCACTGATTGGGAGGGTGGCAGAGGGGGGAGGCAGGGGAGAGGGGGTGTCTGTGTGCGCGATCGCATCGCTCGTCGCCACACGGCGACATAACCGCAGGGGGTCTGCACATCCATGAATGTCAAGGATCTTTGTGATTGGTTGTGACAAGACAGGCTCAGCAGGATGATATCAGGTGGGCGGGGCCACGCCAGACCAGACACTCTCTCGGTGCTTCCAACACACCTTCGCTACCTTTACGTAGCCATCTTTATATTTGTCACTGATATTATGCTTTTGTTGTTACCGTAGCAACCGTTCCATGACGATGACGACTCGAAACAGGAGTGTGCGATCAGAAAGAAACTGTGTCAACACGGGCCTTGTTGGAAACCATAAGAGGGGACATTATACACCTTTTGATGACATTCTTATTGTCTAATGATCTATCCCCCACCCTCACGCACACACACACACACACAATGTTGTCTTTAGCTATCAACATTACAACAGTTGGTATCGATTGTACACATGGAGTCTTTCAAAGCATCCAAAGTGATTTGTTGTATCAGTTGCTGGGCTGTAGTGTGGATGGAGAGAGAAGGAGCCTTCGACAAGCCTGGTCTGTGTTTCTCCTCAGTAGGGGATGTTGGCATGCCAGTCCCCTTCCCTTTCTCCTCACCAGTTAGAGGAGCTAATATGCTAAATGTGAGAAAGGAGATAGGAACTCTCCCATTTTCAGCTTCCCACTGTGTTCCCTCGTCGCCCGAGCGTCGGGCTGTTAATTTCGAGAGCAAAACGGATAAATTAGAGTCGTGTGGCCAGATGTGATGTTTGTTTTTACATCACAGCTTCAGGTAGTCATAAAAACCTTAGACGCAATTTGATTTCTACGGCATGCTCGTTTTAATCCACCAATCGCATTAGGCCTCTTCCTGCCCTGCTTTCTCTGGCTAATTATTTGATCCCCTTAAATAAGTGCTTTTTGAATCTCGTGGACAAGTAACAGCTTTGGTAAATAAACCAGGGAGGGTGTCTCAGTTTGCCCAGTCGTTCAGAGTGTCCCTATACTGACTGCTTCTCTGTAAAAGCAATTTGCCCCATGCCAGAGTCAGGCAATGAGCAGATGCTCCCATTGTAAATGATGATGCGGGCTGTAATAAAGAGTTGATAAACACAGAATTACTGCTGCGCCACGAGCATGCAAGAGCACACACACGCAGACACAGATACACACACACGCAGACACAGATACACACACATGCACACACAGATACACACACACGCAGACACAGATACACACACACGCAGACACAGATACACACACATGCACACAGATACACACACACATGCAGACACATACAGATACACACACACACATGCAGACACACACATATACACACGCAGACACGCAGAGATGGAGGGAAACGGGGGGAGAGAGAGGATGGAGGAGAGAGAGAGGGAGAGAGAGGATGGGGGAGAGAGAGAGGATGGGGGAGAGAGAGGATGGGGGGAGAAAGAGAGGATGGGGGGAGACAGGGGTTGTACCAACTGTAAACTAAGGATAGTACATTTCCTCATTTCCTGGACCAAACTACAGCAAACCTAAAACCAGGGCTTGTGGAGGCCATGAGCCCATGACTCCTGGGGAACATGCTGCCTGTGTGTGTGTGTGTCTGTGTGTGTGTCTGTGTATGTGTCTGTGTTGGCTTTAGCGTGTCCTCAGGACACCAGTCAGTAGCTGAGCAATGAGCTCTTTGAATGCTTCGTTCAGCCATGTTGGAGGGTTTTCACATCTCCGAGATTCCTTCAAATGTTTGATGTTCCTGGACGGTTTTTGTTAAAAAATAAAACATGGTCATTTTTCGATAGAAGAAACCCCAGCAGCAGTGTTTCTCTTTCATGTCCTGCGTCCTTGGATCTTGTGGCCCAGCTGAGCTCTGTGCACATGTGTGGAGCTAAGTGTTGGCTAATTCCCTTGGAAACTCAAGGCTCCCTGCCTGCCTGCCTGCCTGCCTGCCTGCCTGCCTGCCTGCCTGCCTGCCTGCCTGCCTGCCTGCCTGCCTGCCTGCCTGCCCGCCTCACAATCTGTGTGCCTGTCTGCCTGTCTCTCTGTCTGTTTGTCTGCCTACCAGCTTGTCTGTTTTACTGTATGTCTGCTTGTCTGCCTGTCTGTCTTCCTGCCTGTATCTAACTGTGGGTCCCTTAGGACAGGGCCTACCATCCTTACAGGATGTAGGCTACACTGTAGGAATGCTGCAGGGATAATACTGTGTTTATTGATGCATCAAGACGCCATGTTTCCATGACCAGATACAAGAAGTGGTTGGATGGACTGAAGAGAAACACTCAAGCCTAAGCTTTGGCCAAACCCCTTTACTCCTGAACCCCAACCCCAAGTTATTCTAACCCCCAAACCTTCTAACACCTCTTAGAAATAGAAGCTGAATGTGTTGGGATCAAGACAACATCCCCACAAGATCAATTTATTCTCTATTGATCATCCTCAGGGGATGTCTAGTCCCCCTTAGTAAACAAAGACACACACACACACACACACACTCACACACACATACATACATACACACGCTCACACACACACACACACATGCATACATGCACACACACGCATGCTCACACGCACATACACACACACGCTCACGCTCACACACACACACACACACCCATGCACACACATACACACGCACGCTCACTCACACACGCAAAGCCAGGCCATCTATTACTGCATGACTTCCACTACAGAGTCCCAGAACTGGGTGTAGATTTATGGAAATGGCTTTTAAACGCAGGGCATCTCTTTGAGGGTCCTGTGAAGAGGGTCCTGCAGTGAGGGCTTTGATGAAGGATCAGAGCAAGCCCTCGCCAGATCACCACTGAACATCTCACGGATGCAACAACACCCCTCCGAATGATCCCTCACATTTTAATGGCAGTCATTTGCCATTCATTAACATCTGATGCTGCTTTCTTCCAGAGTCAATTGCAAAGCTATTCCGCACACAGCTTGAGGAGAGAATTGGCCTAGCTGCTTTTCTATGGGCTCGTGGTGACAGTGTGCAAGGGGGCAGTTTAACGCAGTTAACAGGCTTTGCAGGAATGTGACAAGACCTGGATCGGTAAGCCGAGAGGAAGGAGTGCGACGTGGTGTGATGTGATGCGTGTACGTGACGGTTTCGTCGTCATAGTTAATGCTGATGATGACCACACGTGTAAACTCCCGTGTGTGAGAGATGTCTCCGTAGCTGTGTGCGTTTGGCACCTATTTGTATGCGCGTGTGTGTTGTTTTGTCGTTTGCATGCATATGCATGCTATCCTGTGAGTGATTATTCGAGCCCTTTAATACAGGATTCGAAAGTGCAGTAAGTGTTTGCTTGTGTGTGTGCGTGTGTGTGTGCTGCAGGTGGGAGATGGGGTGGTAATTAACAGTGACATCTCCTGAGCGAGGTGTAATCAGTCGTCTCCTCTCTCTTCAAGCTATATTTACCCTGCCCCCTTCCTCCCGCGATCACAATCATTAGAACTTCTTCTACTTATCGTTCTCGGGAATAATATGATTAGCCTACGATGATGTGGCATTCTGATGTTTCTATGGGCAACCATACCCTTCGGCCATTTGTAATGTTTTAGCACTCATTTGTAATAATGTATTTATGGAAAGAGAATATTTGGGGGGGTTTGATGAATATGTTAGCCTGCTGTTTACAGACTAGTAAAAAGTCATTAGGTTCTGGATGACAGAGCAGGAGGCTAGGCGGTGACTTGCTAAAACCTGATTGGTGACTAACTGATTGCACCGTGTGAGCCTTCCGTCGTAACATTTATCAGTGTCAAAATCGTATTGATGTCACTCAGTGCTAAGAAATGATCGTGCACAGCAATAACACACTTGTTATGTTTGAGCAATCCATCACAGCACCAGCTGAGAAGAACTCCTCTTCACAACCCAGAAGCTCTTCTTCAGAGTTACAAGCTTGCTTTAAAACCAACCTGCATCATGTGACTCACATGTCATGAATTGCTTTTCTACTGTTTGTGAATTCTGATAGGATAAATGTGTTATTGGAACTGTTGAAGGAGCTTGACGATGTGTTCCCAAACAGAACAATGGCTAAGCACCAGATTGTTGCTGTGATGTCATCGCTGACGATAACAGTCTGAATTCAACCGAAGCTGCGTCAACAGTGGTCTGAAACAGTCTGTCGGCGGGCGTGTTTAGGCCCCAAAAGGATTCTCATCTTGGGGACAAACGTAGTTTCTAACAGAGAATAGTTAGATGCTGATGCCAAAGTCTGTCTGGCTCAGAACAATGTCCTGTTTGATGACCTGGGATTCTCTTTCTGCTCTCCAGCCAGCAGAAGGCATAGTTGTAGCACATACCCCAACACAGTCCCTAAGCCCCCTCCCTCCTTCTCCACTCCTCCCTCCCTCCTTCTCCACTTCTCCCCTCCCTCCTCCACTCCTCCTCTCCCTCCTTCTCCACTCATCTCCTCCCTCCGTCTCCACTCCTCCACTCCCTCCTCCTCCACTCATCCCCTCCCTCCCTCCTTCTCCACTCCTCACGCCCTCCTTCTCTATTCATCTCCTCCCTCCTTCTCCACTCCTCCCTCCCTCCTTCTCCACTTCTCCCCTCCCTCCTCCACTCCTCCTCTCCCTCCTCCTCCACTCCTCCCCTGCCTCCCTCCTTCTCCTCCCCTCCCTCCCTACCTCCCTCCTTCTCCACTCCTCCCTCCCTCCTCCTACACTCCTTCCCTACCTCCCTCCTCCTCCACCCCTCCCCTCCCCCTCTCATTCTCCACTCTGCCCCTCCCTCCCTCTCCCCTCCTCCTTCTCCACTCCATATCACGCCCTCCTTCTCTATTCATCTCCTCCCTCTTCCTTTCCACTCCTCCCCCTCCCTCCTTCTCTCCACTTTCTCCCCTTCCCTCCTCCACTTCCTCTCCCTCCTCCCTCCACTCCCTCCCCTGCCTCCCTCCTTTCTCCTCCCCCTCCCTCCCTACCTCCCTCTTCTCCACTCCCTCCCTCACTCCTCCTACACTCCTTCCCTACCCTCCCCCTCCCTCCAACCCCCTCCCCTCCCTCCCTCCTCCTCCGTCTCCCCTCCCTCCTTCTCCCTCTCCCTCCACCCTCCTCCTCCCCCCCTCCCTTTTTTCTTTCTCTTTTCTTCTCCTCCTCCACTCCTCACCTCCCTCCTCCTCCACCCCTCCCCTCCCCCTCTCATTCTCCACTCTGCCCCTCCCTCCCTCTCTTCTAAGCCACAAAGGCTATAACGAATATTCCATTTCATGTTTGCAATTTTAACTGCAGTGTGTGTTTTAGCGAGCCAGAATTGTATCAATGCCCAGTGCATATGAATGTAACTGTGCATGTGTATGTGGCTGGCTGGCTTCAATATGGGAACATGATAAACTTATCTTTGCATGGGACTGGGGGAGACAGTGACAGTGTCAGTATCTTATCCTAACTTTATTTAACCCTCGTCCTCTCTTCAAGGGTCAGAATGACCCGAAACTACACACACCCACAATGAGACGTTTAGATTGTATGTGCTTGATTGAACACAGACAAACCGAATCTTTCTGATTCATGTGCAACATGGCTGCAGATTTAAGTGATCCCCCCCCAAATTAACTTGCATTATATCAGGGTTGAAGGTGGGGCCTTTTTGACCCTTAGGACAGGGGGAGTTGCAGAATACGAAGAGAGCACGAGGGTCAAACCAGCGTCTGTAAAGCACTTCAAAGTGTGAAGAGCAAGAGAGGGAGAGAGAAGCAGAGAGAGAGAGAGAAGCAGAGAGAGAGAGAGAGAGAGAATGCTTTGGTCCACTAAGGACACTAATCTGGAACTGCAGGGTAAAGAAAAGCTCTAAAACATGTTGATTGTTGCTAGGAGATCAATCAACACAACACTGAGTTCTAAACTAAAGCTTTTAAAGTGAAACACAGACGCAGTGTAGAGAGAGCGAGTGCATCCTTATGTCTGACACGTGAGACGGACCGTGATCTCGCAGGACCGTCTGTCTGTCTGTCTGTCTGTCTGTCTGGGGCCTGAAATGTATTTGAATTGTCTAAAGACGTGACATTTATCTCCCTTGCAAAGTATAGCTACAAACTTAAACAGAAGCGTTTGCCTTGAACTTCCCTTGTTATTTTACACTGTGTATTCAGCTATGCCTTGTCACACACTGTTGACTCTCTATCTTTGTAAAGAGTCGGGAAATAGCTGAGTAATGGTGCTGGTGTGATGTTTCCAACACCGTTTTTCCTGCATGATTGCACACAATTGTTATTATTTTGGGACATCAGACATTTTGCATGTTTTGATAAAAACAATCTTACTATATGAATAACCAATCATTTAGGACAATGGATTTTACTTTAAAACCTTGCCAAGATTTGCTATATATTTGAAATGGAAATTAGTATACATGCAATGGCAGTCTATTAATTATTCATACCATCTTGTTTTTCGATTCTCTAACATATATATTATGTATTATTTTTTTCTGGCAGCAGATCTTTGAAGAGGAAGAAGAAAGCAACAGGATCAGATGGTGTCTACAAAAGAGCCGAGAACTTCATTATAAGAAAGTGACACCTACACACACACACACCTACACACACATGCAGACACACACACACACCTACACACACATGCAGACACACACACCTACACACCTACACACACATGCAGACACACACACACCCACACACCTACGCAGGCACACACACCTACACAAGCACACACCTACCTACATACACACACACACACACGCAAACACACACACACACCACACACGCACAGACAAATATACAAGCACACCACATACAAACGCACACCTACACCCACTCACCCTCACACCTACACACACACACACACCTACACACACATGCAGACACACACTCACACCTACACACACATGCAGACACACACACACACCTACACACACATGCAGACACACACACACACCTACACACGCAGAGAAGAAGATCTGAAAAACACCAAATACCTTTTAGTCTGATTCATGTCTGTTTCTGATCACAAACAAACCATCTCCACACCACACACACATTCACTATCAAACACCTTCACCATCACAAACATCTTCAAACTCACACTCTAAACTTGTTCACTCATACAGTCCGTTCAGACTGCCACAAACCTCCTATGTTCTATCACACTCGTTTTATTCAAGCTGTTAATCTTTGAAGGGAATGATAATGTTTTGTTTCATGAAAATGAAACACTTATTTAGTAAGCTTGCTCTCAGGCGGTGTTCAAGTCTCACGCGTTCGCTGTGAGAATCACGCATTTCAAATACTTCTCATGTTCTCATGCAACACCTTGTATTTATCACTAGAAGAGGATAACCGCTACATTCAATTAATAACACCCCCCCAAAAAAGTTTCGAAAGGTTTCATTTTATGAAGTGTTTTGAAACAAGTTTTTTAAAGGTTGAAAGAAAATCCCCCAAAAGTTTCAAAATATTTCAACCGTAAAGTTTCTAATGGTTGACAAAATATTTTCATTAAACGTTTTGGAAAACGTACATTAACATTTACCGGAGTCTTTTCAAACGGGCGGATGTTTTCATGACTATCTATATTACTATTGGAGTTACAAATGTGTTACTTTTGCCATCCCTTTAATTTTTTTGTGGCGAAAAGTTTTCCTAATTCTAGCCAGCTAGAATACAGCTAGCTAGAATTAGCCACAGTCACGGACATCACAGCGGCGCGCGTTAGCGACACAACGTTCACGGTAAGAAGTGTGGTGCAGCTCAGGGAGCTAGACCAGGTAGCTAGACCAGGTAGCTAGATCAGGTAGCTAGATCAGATAGATAGATCAGACAGCTAGACCAGGTAGCTAGATCAGGTAGCTAGATCAGGTAGCCAGATCAGGTAGCTAGATCAGGTAGCCAGATCAGATAGCTAGACCAGGTAGCTAGATCAGGTAGCCAGATCAGATAGCCAGACCAGGTAGCTTGTTCAGGTAGCTAGACCAGGTAGCTAGATCAGGTAGCTAGATCAGGTAGCCAGATCAGATAGCCAGATCAGGTAGCCAGATCAGGTAGCTAGATCAGGTAGCTAGATCAGATAGCTAGATCAGATAGCTAGACCAGGTAGCCAGATCAGATAGCTAGATCAGATAGCTAGACCAGGTAGCCAGATCAGGTAGCTAGACCAGGTAGCCAGACCAGGTAGCCAGACCAGGTAGCTAGATCAGGTAGCCAGATCAGGTAGCCAGATCAGATAGCTAAGCTTCTGCTATGAGGTAGCTAGTTAGCTCATAGTTATCACATAGCTAGCTCAACATCGCATGCACAGGCCAAGGTGATCAAGTCTCATAGTTACTGTAACTATGTATCGTGTTTTCGATACCAATCAACACCGTGTAGAAATGTAGTCAGCTTTAGCGATCACGTCTCCGTTAGCGTTAGCATGCGCCGACTCAGTCTGGACTGTAAAACGGATGAGTTTGCTCTGTTCTATATAGCGATCCCAATCTCCAAGTTAGTAGGTCTTAGTTGTAGAGTCTACAACTACAGTCTACAATGTAGACTATAATAACCACAGCTCGACTTGGAGGAGAAGAACACATGCTTCTATGGGACGGAGAGCTGTCTGGAGTTGCCCGCACGACCGGACTCATCAAGGTGGCCCCAGGTAGGTCTATTACCAACATTTTGGTCGATTTTTCGGAAATACGGTTTAATAGTTATACATGTACACACACACGTCCAATTTCTTTGCCATTGCTGCCTTTTAAAAAAGATTTTAAAATGGACCCTACACTACTTAGGTGTTGACTAACTCTGACACAAAGATGGCCAAGGTAGCGTCGTTGCAGTGACCTTTCGACGTTACTGAGTATTTTAAGGGCGTTTTGGTTCCTTGTTCAATTGTATTTTAGTCGATCGACCAACTTAATTTCTTATATTCCAGGCCTAGGCTATGGATAAAATGTAAACATATTGTTAAAGAAGTAAACGCCTCCAAAGTAGATGTGTGTTGTCCAAAGCTCTGAGAATTCCTCATCCTTAAATCAGTGTAAATGAGCTGGTGACATTAGTGTATGTGTCTATATTTACATACAGATAGTTCCTACATCTGTGTTGTGTACTTAAGATCTCACGTGTCTTTTAGTTAGCTTAGCAAACATAAATAAGACGCATAAAGGTTTCATTTACACGTGAAGTTGCTCAGTAGACAGTTACCAGTATTAACTGCAGTGATGCTAAGTGACAAGCACAAGGTAGTAGCCCACATCTGGACTGACGTAAGACAGGTGCTGGCAACATCTGCAACAGACAACGTTGGCAGCGATCTTTTGAGACAAATAGACAAGAAATAAAGACACTATGAGTGAGTAGGATAGATGGGAAGAGGAGCTTGATCGAGATCTGTACTCTGCACGTGGTAATATTGTGCCAGATTTACTGTAGTTGGTTATTTTGATCTGTGCAGTCAAGCAAATGGAAGTATCTTGCTGACGGTATTCATGGATTAGCTAAGTATAAAACAAAGTTGCTTGATATAGATATTAGATGGATTTCAACAATATATTTGGAGGTGATGTAGTTTAAAAACTGTCCCAGTAGCCACAAGCACACTTTACATTTCCTAAATCGTACCGTCTGGCTTTCTTGTGTTCTCCCGTGTCCCAGTTCTTCTCTGATAGCAGCATGAGATGAAGGTGGAATTATAAACCATTGTTTTTTTTTTTGTTGTTGTTTTTTTCAAGTTTCAGGCCCCGTACGTGTGTGTGTGCGCACGTTCTGCACACGTGTGTTTGTGTGTTCCGACCGCGTGGTAATCTGTGCACGGGGTCATCATTCTTAATGCAGCCTGTGTCATCTGCTCCCGTGACAACCAGAGAAATGAGGTGGCCGATCCATATGAAACACGGTGCCATGCATATATACATGTTGCTGCTGGAGGGTGGATCGGGGAGGGGGTGGGGGGGGTTGTGGGGGTGGAGGGTTTGAGGACACTGTGGTGGCGAGGTGACACAAAGATGGGGAGGGAGGGAGGGTGACTGGGGCATATTGCTCAGCCAGGCCCCCTCTCTAGGTTTGATTATTATTCATGAGCCACAGTGCTGTCATCAGAACCTCCCCCAGCAGTGTGTGTGTGTGTGCGCGCGCGCGTGCGCGTGCGCACGCGCGCGCGCACGCGCACACGTGCGTGTGTGTGTGTGAGGGGGGTGGGGGGGAACGGCTGACTGTTTGTTTGGGACCGGGCTTGTGGACCTGGTGTGTTGGTGTGTGAAGAAAACGGTACGTGATGTGGACAGTTGACGACAAGCGTCTTCGGGAAATAGGAGTCAGATTACTGATCCTAACAGGTCTCACTTGTGTCAGACCGTGGCACCTGGACCGAGGTGTGGGTCATCTTCTGTATGATCACAAAATGCCTACACGGCATGTCAGCTAACAACACACACCCACCAGCACACCACCATCATCAAACCACACATCACATCACACCACACACACACATACACACACACGTGTTCTGTGTTCCAGGAGTATGCTGCTTCAAAAACAAGTAAGGCACCTGAGTTATTCCAGGTGACGTTAGAGACGCATCCATTTCCAGCAGGATTTCAGGACTCTGTTCTCATGTTCAGTTGGTGAGGAAGCTGGTCTGGCCCTTTCATTCATCAAGGGGGAAAAATAATCATAAAAACAGCAGCAGAATAGCAAGACCATCTCTCCACGCCGCATTCCAAAGGGAGATGTTTTCAATTCAGTCATTATTGCGGGGTCACTGCAGGTCAAGTTCAATGCCAGGGTAGGAGAGAAGCGTTGCTGTGAGGGCTCCCACCCACACACTGCCTCAGATGCTCGGGGTAGAATTACCGCCAGCGGAACCAGGGATTTCTGTGTGAATGCAGAAACATTAGCCCCACTTACGCTATTTGAATTTCACCCAAAACGAGAAGGGATGCTGAAAACAAGGCCGGAAAGCAGATGGTTGTTGGTGAACAGGCATGTTGGAGGAGGAAGGTGAGAGAGACTGAGAAGAGGTGAACAAGAGAGACTCTCTCTTTGTGATCGTGTATGTAGTAGCATCTTGACTGCTTTTAGACATACAGGCTGGACAAGCATGCACTCTCTCCCTCTCACCCATCTCTCTCTCTCTCTCTCTCTCTCCAAATTCTCTCTTTTGATTATCTCCGTTCCTCTCTGTAAACCTTCCGATTCTCTCACTTCTTTCTCGGTGTATCCAGTGGATGATCTTGTCCCTTTTCCCTCCTCCTCTTACACCCCCCCCCCCTCTCTCATGATGGCTTTAGACTCCATTCAGAGTGTCGTGGACAGGGGAGACAGAGGGAGACAGAGGGAGGGGAGGGGACCAGAGGGCCAAGGGGATTGGGAGATAATGCACACTCGCAAATGGAACATGACTGGCGTGTCGGGCGTCACCGGGCGCCATTGTCTGCTGCTGAGGAGGGGTGGAAGAGACCGACGACCACAAAGCATTGCCAACACAATGGGATGGGCATACGATGCCAGAGCCACGGACCAGTGGGGAGGAGGAGGGGGGAGGGAGGGAGGAGGAAAGGGAGAGAGGGGGGAGGAGAGGGAAAGATTGGGGGTGAGGACAGGGAGAGTGGGGGAGGAGGTGGAGAGAAGGGCTGAGGGAAAGGGGGAGAGGAGAGGGAAAGATGGGGGGGGAGGGGG
>BROE01000016.1:16692994-16702967 GCA_036571765.1 Plecoglossus altivelis | reverse complement strand
ACTGGAGGAGAGGAGGTGGAGAAAGGGTGGAAGAGGAGCTGAAGAAGAGAATGCTTAACGGAGGTGAGCAGGCAGAGGGAGCTGTCAGGGAGAGGAGTTGGGAGGGGGAGGAGGGTGGAGAGAGGGGATATGGGGAGGAGGAGGGGGGCATGTGTGGGGGTGGTTGAGTTAACAGTAGATACCAGACATAAAATGGGTGTAGGGATGGAGAGTAGGAAGAGACTTTAGGTGAGAGGTGTGGTAGGGGGGAGGAACGGAGTCACGAAGTGGGAAGGGGAGTAGGGGGAGATGCAGGCGGCTAAGCAGGGATGAGAGAGTCTGAGATTTAGTGGTGGGACGTGCATTGACTGGGGGTGGAGACAAGGAAGAGCAAGGGGTGAAAGGGAGAGGGGCTAGAAACAGGAAGGGGCGGGTCATAACGTTATCGCTCATAGAACGTGGAGATATCTGGCAAGATAGATAAAATTCCAGGATTGTTTCTGCAGCCTCCTTTCAACCCTCATTACGTTATGAAATGTGAAATATGGGTAGCACTGTCGCGAGATTCTGTGGCAAGGGGCACCATATCGCTTCACACGTATAGGAACGCCAAGTCGCACGTGGCGCAGTCCTACAAAGTGAAGGATTTGAGGTCGAAATTTGAGCGATACGAGATAATTACCAGTTCCCCGTGTTTGTCCACTTTGTACCTAAAACGTACAGTCGCGGTGTCGTGTCTATCTAGCTTCTGGAACGCAAACGCCTCGACCCACAGCTCTTTCTAATCTATCATGGAAACTTTGCCTTCGTCGCTGGTGGATCGCGGTGACACATCGTCCTGTGGTCCACCGGACTCAGAAGCCCTTGCGTCTGGGGTGGTGTGAAGCGGTTCAAACTAACAACGTCCCTCTCTTGGGATGATTTTCCGAACTCCCTCGGGCATCAGGCCTAACCCACCTGAGTCGGATGCCAGCAGAAATTGTCAAACCTGACCATATAATGGCGGTTCTCAAATATGCTATATCCAAAAATCAAGGGGATATGATCATGCTATATCGTTTCTTCCTGTTGACCGACGTCAAACGCAAGTTCCAGGGACTATTTTTGACGTCTGCAAACTGCATACGCAAAGAAGTGTACGTGATCCTTACCACAGCCTGAATATACAGACTGTGTCTGGTTGACGTAGCTAACTCCAGCAGTGACCAGACACCAAGGGAACACCAACCAGTTAGCACTAGCTGAAGTGGAATCAATTCGATTCCCCAAACATACAATTATGTTATGGCACAACAGACTGACTCATTGAAGAAGAAAGAGCACAAATTATTTCTAGAATAAATGATGACATATTTGTAGGGATGTTGTGGAGCTCCGCCACCACCTCCTCCTGTCTCCTCCTGTCTCCTCCTGTCTCCTCCTGTCTCCTCCTTGTGTTCTCTTGCTCACCTCCTCTCCTCCTTCACTTAAACACGGAAAAACATGCTTAATTAAAACGCCTTAAGATGTGGTTTTAATTATGAGTCAACTGCCACAGAGCTTTGTCAATTTTGCCCCTCTTCCTCCCCCATCACCAGTCTTCTTTTTTTTAACATAGAACAATAGAAGCCTGTAAAATGTAATTTTCCTTTTGTTAAGATTAGATTCTGCCTTTTCATCTAAGTTGAAACGTTAACAGAATCAAATGCCACCCTGTGACTGTCCCCCCCTCTTCCTCCTGCACTCCTCCGCTCCCCTTCTCGCACGCTTTTCGATACCGTAACCACGGCAACGAGACTTTGGGATGAAAAGAAGCCGTAATTTTGCAGGAGGGATTAATTTTGGAGACGTGTGATGCCATATGAAATCCCTGTCAAAACCTGGCTGATTCTTTTCATTGCCAACAGATCCACCAGACATCTCTTCCCCACAGCGTTTGATTTGACAGTCCAGTAGTTTTGGACTTAGTTCCCCCCTGGTACCTCTGACATGTTGACATTAAGTGGTTTCTCCTAGACAAACGGCGCCCATATTTCAATCACCATTAAGCAGGGATACAAGCGCTGTCGTTGGGTGGCAGAAGCAGAAGAGACAAACAGACGCCCAGTGATACAAAGACATGCAGACAATCAGCATTTCACGTCAGGTTTAAACGGCAACTTTCATTAACGGAACGTGGATTTCTGAAATGCAATAACGTTTTTGAATACTATACGTTTAAATGTCTGATTATGGATACTTATTGCATTTTGTTCTGAAGATCAGATCGGATGGGGCTTATTAGACGGCAACATCTCACCTTGATGTAAATAACACGGAGGATTAATACTGGATTAGGAGTTTGGGGACAGAGTTTACCCTGCAGTCTCTAATCTGAAGTTTCTCACCATCGGGACCATTTCTGTCAAACTGTACGACTTTTTTTATTTTCAATGATTGTCATTTTTTGAATCCTTGCCCAATCCTTAGACTTAATCACAAACAATACTATTGTCAAAAAACAAAGTTATTTCATTTCAACTGTTAGCCTTTTGCAGGGTCCTGTATTACCACACATAAGCGTATGATTGCATGTTAAAGTCCAGTGTTTTTACAGGGATGAGCTCTAGACATTGAACCAAATTGTATGTTTACAACATAATGAATGATCAATTTAATTCCTCCAGAGGTTTGAAGCGTTTCAGTGCCCAACCGTGATCTTCATTTAACAGGCATCTAACTCGCCCCTAATCCACATGGATAGACACTTGTGGAACTCACTGTGTCTGTATGGAGGTCTGTGATCATGGCGTCTGTATGGATGTCTGTGATCATGGTGTCTGTATGGTCTGTGATCATGATGTCTGTGATCATGGTGTCTGTACGGAGGTCTATGATCATGGTGTCTGTACGGAGGTCTATGATCATGGTGTCTGTATGGAGGTCTGTGATCATGGTGTCTGTATGGAGGTCTGTGATCATGGTGTCTGTATGGAAGTCTGTGATCATGATGTCTGTATGGTCTGTGATCATGGTGTCTGTATGGAAGTCTGTGATCATGGTGTCTGTATGGTCTGTGATCATGGTGTCTGTATGGAAGTCTGTGATCATGGTGTCTGTACGAAGGTCTACGATCATGGTGTCAGTATGGAGGTCTGTGGTCATGGTGTCTGTATGGAGGTCTGTGATCATGGTGTCTGTGGTCATGGTGTCTGTATGGAGGTCTGTGGTAATGGTGTCTGTATGGTTTGTGGTCATGGTGTCTATGGTCTGTGTTCATTTAGTCTCTATGGAGGTTTGTGATCATGGGCTTATTGTTGAGTCCACTGAAATCCCTTCCAAACAAATGGATTTACTCCTCAGAGAGCCAGCAGGCCAGCCAGTCATTCCTAAACAAAACAAAAAAATCCCAAGAGAATAAAGCGTAATGCACAGAGTAGTGACGGCATGTGCTGACTTGTCTATGGTTTCTCCTGCAGTTTGGTTGCTCTGAGTTTACAGGTTATCTGTTCTGCTTTAGCTGGGCTTAGAGACCTGGCTGTAGGTTTACAGACTTGGAGACTTGGAGTTGATAAGAGCTGCTGTAGGAACTGAGACTGTGTGGCTTTGGCACGGCACCAAGACAAAGAAGAACATGAAAAGCATTCAGTTTGATGTGTTCTCCTTATAACTATTTTCCAAGTAATATCACAGTGAATGGTGTAATATTCCTACAATCAAGCTAAGGTATTTGAGGTGAGCAGCAGAGAGAAAAAAGAAAGTTACAGAGATGAAAATAAATAGATACACAGAGAGGGTAGAGATTCAGACAGGATTGCTCTTGTCTGGTGAGAGTTGCAGACCAGTGCTGAAGATCAAAAGACTGTTCGCCAGAGAGCTGCCCACCCAAAACTGACACCCCCCCACCTTCCTAAACTGACACCCCCCACCTTCCTAAACTGACACCCCCCACCTTCCTAAACTGACACCCCCCACCTTCCGAAACTGCGATGAAACATTAGCCTGTCAAACCAGCACTACTCCAAGACATGCCAAGGAGTTTTCTTCTATTAAACTTTCATAATAGTTTCTATACCCAGACTGCATTATAGATGAAACACAAGGTCACAACAAGAGCACAGAACTGAGAAACACACTCTTTACCTAACAAACGCTCTCCAAACAGCGCCTGCCCAAAACGCTTCCTGTCTTCCTGTGGTAGAACTCTTTTACCTTTTTGCAAGTACTCAGACCCTGTCTCTGAGTTTGCAGTCAGGGGCCAGGTGGGTGTTTTCCCTTTGAAGTGTGAAGCAGAGTATTCCGACGAGACTGGAAGACTGTCACCATTCCCTTTGCTCAGCAGTCGCTGGTGTCGGCTACTGAACCAGGGGGCTGATAGACAGAACGGCGACGCCCGGATAGAGGTCACCTAATAAGGGATGGTGTATATAGTATTCATATGTTGTTTGGGAGGTTTAGAAGCCATTATTTGGTGCTCTTTGAAGCCTGTTTGCCTGCCTCATAGGATGTTTCATCAAGTGTTTTCAATCAGGACCCTGCTGCTGTTGAAATGCTAAGGACTTACGGTAGAAACTGCAATGAACCGCAGCTGTACAGATGGACAACATACAGATTTCCATAAACCTTTGGTGTCTCTCGTTCCAATATAAAGTTTTGATGGTGTTGAAAAGCGTTGGAGAGGGGGGGAAAAAAGTATTTTGACCAAGAACAATGTTTACTCTTTGAATGGAAAAAAATGGAGCTTTGGAAGTCAGGGAGATCTATTAGAAAAGCAGATAGCGGAGATGGCAGTGCCTTGGTGTATTTGTGTGCACCAGAGCTGCCTGGCTGGTTTTAGACATGCTGTTGCTCAGTCTTGTCTCTCTCCCAAAACCCTTTCCATCATCACCTGTATTAAACACCCTCTCATCCACCGGCACCTTCTGAATCCCCCCAGCTCTCTAAGTGGAACCCCCTGGTCCGTTTCACAGCAGGAACCCTGCAGCCTATCAGAAGGCACAGAGAAGTAATTCACACTTTGGCTCATTTTCGTTATTTTCTCTATTACCACCCTTGTTGCTTATCCCATCGGCTGCCTACTGAGACCGGCTGCTGGGGCGAGTAGCCGGACTCTCAGTCTCTGCTTCAACAGGCCTGGCAGTGCCCCCTCCCTGGATGTGCCACGGCAGGGCGACGCTGGCACAGCAGGGAGGGAAGGGGGGCTGCTCAACTACGTCTGGTTAAAGGTGTGCTATGCTTTTCAATCTAGATTTGTTGTCAACCAGTCAGAGCGAGGCAGCAGGCCAACAAGGTGCAACGTCAAAACGTTTAATATCTTTATTTCATTTATTTTGTGCATATGTAAATTGTGTGTGTGTGTGTGTGTGTGTGTGTTTTGACTTTTAACTTGTGCATAATTTGCATCCAAGGTTGTGTAGTTTCCAAATACCTACCGGGTTATTAGGCCAGTTTGTAATTATAATTCGACCTAATTACTATTAGGAAAAGCATGTTTGAGGATGTTGGTTTGCAGTTTGAGGGTGTGTTCTGATCTCTGAGCGTTGTGTATGGCGTTAGCCTTCACCTCCTCTAAGCCACCTCTCTCAGGACCTCTGCCTGAAGCAGGTGTTGTTGCCAGCTAACATTGAAGTGTTGGTCACACCATTTACAAAGTGAGGACGAAGGCTGCTGCTCTGCATATTGGTGGACTTTTTTGGGTCTCTGAGCATGTTGGTCTGTGTGGGATTCAGTCACTGACACGTCCTAAAATACAGTCGACGCAGGAGACAGTACTTTCATCTCCGTCTCTCTCCGTCTCTCTCCGTCTCTCTCTCTCTGTCCCTCGCTGGTGAAACCAGCTGCAACCAACTGCCTGAAACTGCAGTTTCCTTTCCTCGCTGTTTCACCTTACAAATAGCACGGCCGAAGAACAGCAAACCTTTAAAAGTTGCATTTCATAAACACTTGTTCCCAAAACAGCATTTTTCTTGTGGTGTAATCACGTTGACACGAACATGTGAAACCACTGAGTGACAACAGCAGCACGTGGAAAAGAGACATGCATGCATCAGTGCATCAGACACCATATTAAGTACTGATTAAAGAGAAACCGTGGAGGAAAGCTCACAAGGAACTTACTGTGAGTCCTGGAGAATGTGCCGGAGTTTCTCAGGTCAGAAGTGAGGTTTCCAGCTTTGGGTTGAAACGGCGTGGAGCCGCTTCACGGCACGGCGAGGCTCCACCAAGCTTCCTCCCAGCAGGAGGTCTTCTGCCTTGTCACGATCCGTCTCGACTCTCCTCGTCCTCCACAAGCTGCTCAGGATTCATCCCCCTCCCGTCCCCCTTCATCACCCTGGCAGCCAGAGACACAAACCACAAGGCTGCCCTGTACCGCACAGTCCTCACCACCCCCATCCATGTCATTGTGCTCTAAAAGACAGTCTGCAGATGCGTGCGTGTTCCTTTACATGGTCATGCCATCATGTAAATAGGCGTGCGTACAAAACACATGTTATTTACAGTGTGTGTGTGGGGGGGCACTTACAATAGATATCACATGTGCTTTAAGCATGGCCATCGACGACTCCAACCGTGAACAGATATCCCTTGAACAGACATCCCCTCCCCACGTCCGCCTCCCGCCCCCCGCCTCCCACCCCCGCAAGACAGGCATAGTGAAGGGGTATGTGTTATTGAGTCAGGCAAGTCAAAGCTGTCCAAAGTTAGCTGGTAATAATCCATTGGTTCTGTTCTGTGCTGATTTCCAGAGCTCTAAGCCCTGCACAATTATTCAAATCCCGGCTTTTAGTTGCAGCACACCTCTCTCCATGGGGCTATGAGTCTGTAATCTTGCCTTTGGCCCTGCATTTGAAATGGCCTTAACTCCCATAAGGAATGCATATGAAGTGGAGGCACTAGTGGGTCTAATCCGCCTGTTTAAGTTGCTGAAACTTACACCTGTCATGTCGTCTCACGCCAGGGCTTGTTGCTGCTGATAACTGGACGGAACAAAATCCACCTCGATGTTTTGCTTTTCACCCCCCTCCCTCCCCCCCTCCCTCCCTCCCTCCCTCCCCCTTTTCATCGCATGGAGGGAAGAGGGAGACAGGGGACTGGGTGACGCCTCCATGTCTCACCATCTATGTCTTACTGTCTGTCTGTCTCACTATCTATGCCTGTCTGTCTGTCTGTCTCACTGTCTGTCTCTCTGTCTCACTATCTATGCCTCACTGTCTATCTGTCTGTCTCTCTGTCTCACTATCTATGCCTCACTGTCTGTCTGTCTGTCTGTCTTTCTGTCTGTCTGTCTGTCTCTGTTTCACTGTTTATGCCTTTACTGTCTATCTCACGGTCTCTTTCCCTGTCTGTCTCACTGTCTGTCTCTCTCTCCGGTTCTCTGTCTCTCTCTCTCTCTAAGTCTCTATCTTGTTCTCTCTCTCTGTCTCTCTTTCTGTCTCTTTCTCTCTCAGTCTCTATCTCTCTCTCCTGACACCGTTCTGTGCCCTCTCCTGTGCTAAGATTCCTGTAACTCCGGAGGACAAGGGATTGTGTCTGCTGTTGGCTATGATTTTAATGCTGGGGAGATACAGTGTGGCCCAGATACACAGTTTAAGCCATGCCAACAACTTTAAGCCTTTCAATCGTGTGTGTGCTGCATGCAAGGGGAAAGTGAAGAGAGAGAGAGAGGGTTGTGAGGGGAGACAGGGTTGTGGAAGAACTGATGTTCTAACATTTCATGTTCTGAGTCTAAGTCTGAATAATGCTGAATAAGTCTGGAACATTTCTGATCGCGAATGGAACAATGAAGTCACTTTGAGCTTTCACTGGGAACTAAACTCTGCCATTTGGTTGCACATACCACCTCATCTCTCCCAACCTGCCACCTTCCTTTTGCCATTCCAGAGCGAATCACGGCAGGTAGTCACACTCAGCTGTGTAAGTGTTGTTTGCATACTGTGTCCGGTGAATACAATACCTGAGAATCTGTCCAGAGAGAAGCGTGTCAGACTGTAATCATTTGAGTTTGAGAGCTTCAGGACATTAACCCTCATGCTCTTTAAATGCACACGCACACGCGCACCCTCAGTGAAACATTTAGATTGTATGTGCTTGATTGAACTCAGACAAAACTAAATATTTCTGATTCATGTGCAGCATGGTTGCACATTTCAGTGCCCAGTAGGGTACAGGGTAAAAATGTAATGAAACTGCTTTATTTCAAGGTTGAAGGTGGGGCCTTTTTGACCCTTAAGACAGGTGGAGTTGCAGAATACGAAGCGTGAGGGAGAAGAAGAAAAAAAACTCCTAGGATGTAGTGAATCCACACGCGTGCGGTGATCTGACACCAAGGCTTGACAGGCGTACCTAGAGTGCAAAGACACAGTGCTGGAGCCTCCTGCAGCTATGCCCTCGTCGGAAGAATCCGCCCAGGACTGGATGCGTGTGCGTGAGGGAGGGGGGACGACGTGCGCTAGGTTCAGGACAGCTGTACCGCTGCCTCAGGTAACGCCACGCTCCCACACGCTCAAGCCAACCAGGACGTGCCGTCTGGCATCTGTCTCATGCTCCCTTTCCTCCTCTCTTGGCTAATAAAGCTTTTGTTGTGTTGGCTGGTCACAATGAGCTGGGTGCAAACATTCTAAACGAGGAGTTCTAAACTGGAGAGTTTCTCCATCTTAGTTGGCAAGGTAAGGACCAGTGGTGCTGGCTGTCAGGGTCTGGATGCCTCCCCAGTCCAGGGAGGTCCTGCAGCCAGCAGGCTGTGGAGGCTCCCTGCTCAGGCCTGAAGTCTATGTGGAAGGTTCGTCCCCATGGGTGAGGCTAATATCCATGTTGGCGGGGGGCTGTGTTCACCATCTGGCTGTGTGTCCTCCAGGACCTAAGATGTCCCTCTCAGCTATTTAGGTCCTGGTCTGTGGAAGCTACTCTCTCTCTCTTTCTCTTCCCCTTCTCCCTCTATCCCTCCCTCCCACCCTCTCTCGCCCTCCCCCTTTCTCCCTCTATCCCTCCCACCCTCTCTCGCCCTCCCCCTTTCTCCCTCTCTCTTTCTCTTCCCCTTGCGTCCCTCATATCCCTACGGCACCCTGCTCTCGCCGCGGTCAACAACCCTATGTTTTGCTCGCCTCATCCCCATCCCACCCTGCTGCGCACGAGAGCGCTCGCAACCGGACTGTGTCGTGCCCTCTATCGACCTCGCGCGAGACCGAACTCTAAGATGCGTGTCCCTGTCCCTGTTCTCCCTCTATCCCTCCACCCCTCCTCTCGGCCCTCCCCAACGTTGTCTGCCCTCCTATCCCCCTCCTCCCTCTCCGGACTCCTCCCCTTCTATTCTCCACTAACTCTCCTTCTCTTACTCCTTCGTGGCCCTCGTATCCGCTCCACCCTTCCTCTCGCCCCTCCCCCTTTCTCCCTCTATCCCTCCCACCCTCTCTCACCCTCCCCCTTTCTCCCTCTCTCCTTCTTTCATGCCCCTATCTCTTCTCTATCCCTCCCACCCGTCTCTCCGCCCTCCCCCGCTGTCTCCCTCTATCCGTCTCGGCCACCCTCTCTCAGCCCTCCCCCCTTTCTCCCTTGATCGCCTTCCCACCCTCTCCTTCACCCCTCCCCCTTTCCTCCCTCTCTCCTTCTCTTCCAGTCTCCTTTTCCCTGGCATTTTCTTTCTCTCTCTTTCCCCTCTCTCCCCTCCCCTTCCTCCCTCCCCGAATCTTCTCTCTCTCTTTCTCTTCTACTCTCTCTCTCTCTCCTCCTCTCTCTCTCTCTCTCACAACATCACACCAACACAAAGGACAGGTGCATATACAAAAATGTAACCAATCGCAGACACCACTGGCAAGCACCTCACAAATGTACAAGTAAGAGCATGCTTATTCATCCTGGTTTATTTTGGGCTTTTGGATCAGTGCTGTAAAGTACGTTGGAGTCAGCAAGACATGCACGATTTGCTGTTAAAATCAAATGTCCTCTTTTAGGAGATATTTGAGCATGAATAGTTATGTTTGACATCCAAATATGCTTCATAATGAATAATAAAGGATGGATCTGCTGTTTTAAGTAATAC
>BROE01000016.1:16680494-16682994 GCA_036571765.1 Plecoglossus altivelis | reverse complement strand
AGGAGAGAGGCTATAAGAGCCAGTATATAGGAGCCAGGATAGGAGAGAGGATATAGGAGCCAGCATATAGGAGCCAGGATAGGAGAGAGGATATAGGAGCCAGTATATAGGAGCCAGAATATAGGAGCCAGAATATAAGAGCCAGTATATAGGAGAGAGGATATAGGAGCTAGGACATAGGACAGAGGATATATGAGCCGAAAGAACAAGGGAGGGAGAGAATGAGGTTCATCTAATACTCAGATATAAGTCCACAGTATAAAAGGAATGATAAATCAGCTTAATCCTAGTAATCACCAAGCTCCTTATTTCACCTCTTAACAAACGGCGATACTCGCTGTCATTAAGTTCCCTTCCGTCTGCTGGTCGTAGACTCACTCAGAGAGCAGGCAGATAGCACACTCTTCAGTAGACTCTCCACAGCCCGTTTACGGTTTAAACACTTCCAGAGATACAACACTCAGGCGAGAGAGAGATGGGGGGGGGGGGGGGGGGCTCGGAGGAGTGAAAAGCTAATTAAAAAGATAAGTGACCAACAGTGGTCTTCTGTCAGGAAGAAGACTCGCCCAGGAGTAGACCTTCTGTGGACGGGAGGAGGGTGTTGACATCACAGCTTTGTGTGCTGGTCAGTGTGACAGGAGTGTTCTGTCCTCACACACACACACGCAAACACACATGCACACACACACACACGCAAACACACACACACACACACACAGACTCTATCTCCGTCGCACATACAAGCACACTCTCCTTTCCCCTCCCATTTCCTGTCTTTCTCTACTCCACCTGGCCACTGTTGACACCTCACCCCACAACAGACAGCACCACTAAGTCATAGTTAATACTTCACTATATTCACATTTCATTCTGTTTCCTGGTGAAAAAACCCAGAGAGAAAAGGGTGGGGTGAAAGAGAAGTCTAAAAAAGATTCTCCCAGATTAATTAATGGTTGTGTTGGAGAAGAAAAGGGATGTATCCTGGGATAGCTAACTCTGCAGTACGCAACACACTCCATTTAAATAAAGAGTTTGTCTGTGTGTGTGCGTGTGTGTGCGTGCGTGTGTGTGTGTGTGTGTGTGTGTGTGTGTGTGTGTGTGTGTGTGTGTGTGTGTACCTGCAATGAAGGAAGACTGGCCCACCGGATTAGAAAACACACCATCTATCCTCCCTCCTCCTTCCTCTTTCCTCTCCCCATTATTTGTATTCAAGGTTTTTGAAATGACATTGCAATCTGCTGATGCGCCAGGCCATTATATTGTCTAGCAGGACAAATATCCCTGCGTTTTCCTCTGTAGAACTAACACAATTTTTCCATGTCAGGGGTGGGTAATATCCAGGCGGCCCAGAGAGGCAAGGAGGCCGTGTTTGGGAATGCTGTCATTAATCCTGGTGAGGCGATCGCGCGCTCAGATTATTAGGGAAATAAATTTGCATGCTGCATATGAGCCAGGTGAAAAGCACTGAAGGCGCAAATTATATTTCCTGACAGCAAGCTGGAGAATGGAGTCTGCTGCATCGTTCACCCTCGCCACACACACACACACACACCACGCACACACACACACACACACACACACATGCACACCACGCACACACACACATGCACACCACACACACACATGTGCGCATCTACACCACACACAGGTACAGCACACATACACACACACACACACACACACACACACAAATACACAAGTGTTCTCAGAAAGAGCAGAGGAAGTGAAGACATACACACACACACTGCTCACACACACACTGCTCACACACACACTGGTACACACACATCCAAACACACACTGGCCCAAGCAGTGAGCTGCATCTCTCTTATGTAAGGGAAATAAGTGAGTCCTGGTCTCCAGTATCCACAGGCTGTGGTATTTCCCTGGAGCTCTGCTGTAACCAACACCCATCAACAGACTGGGGCAGCCTGAAAACAGCACTGTACTAGCATATAGGAGGGCCTGAAAACAGCACTGTACTAGCATATAGGAGGGCCTGAAAACAGCACTGTACTAGCATATAGGGGAGCCTGAAAACAGCCCTGTACTAGCATATAGGAGGGCCTCAATACAGGACTGTACTAGCATATAGGAGGGCCTTAATACAGGACTGTACTAGCATATGGGAGGCCCTTAATACAGGACTGTACTAGCATATAGGAGGGCAGCACTGTATTAGCATATAGGAGGGCAGCACTGTATTAGCATATAGGAGGGCAGCACTGTATTAGCATATAGGAGGGCCTCAATACAGGACTATATTAGCACATAGGAGGGCAGCACTGTCTTAGCATATAGGAGGGCCTCAATACAGGACTATATTAGCACATAGGAGGGCAGCACTGTCTTAGCATATAGGAGGGCCTCAATACAGGACTATATTAGCACATAGGAGGGCAGCACTGTCTTAGCATATAGGAGGGCCTCAATACAGGACTATATTAGCACATAGGAGGGCAGCACTGTCTTAGCATATAGGAGGGCCTCAATACAGGAC
>BROE01000016.1:16668446-16680148 GCA_036571765.1 Plecoglossus altivelis | reverse complement strand
GAGGAAAAGTGACTCATTTTTGGGGGGGCAGCACTGTATTAGCATATAGGAGGGCAGCACTGTCTTAGCATATAGGAGGGCCTCAATACAGGACTATATTAGCACATAGGAGGGCAGCACTGTCTTAGCATATAGGAGGGCCTCAATACAGGACTATATTAACACATAGGAGGGCAGCACTGTATTAGCATATAGGAGGGCCTCAATACAGGACTATATTAGCACATAGGAGGGCAGCACTGTATTAGCATATAGGAGGGCCTCAATACAGGACTATATTAGCATATAGGAGAGCCTGAAAACAGCCCTGTACTAGCATATATGAGGGTCTTAATATAGCACTGGACTAGCATATAGGAGGGCCTGAAAACAGCACTGTGTTAGCATATAGGAGGGCAGCCCTGTACTAGCATATAGGAGGGTCTTAATATAGCACTGTACTAGGATGTAGGAGGGCAGCACTGTACTAGCATATAGGAGGGTGTGTGCATTTGTGTGTCTGCGTCTGTGTATTTGCGTGTCTGTGTGTCTGCATGAGTGTGAGTCTGTGTGTTCATATGTTTGTGCGTGTGTTTATATGTGTGTGCATATGTTTGTGTGTGTTTATGCGTGTGTGCGTGCATACGTTTATGTGTGTGTGTGTGCGTGTGTGTGTGCGTGTGTGTGTGCGTGTATGTGTGCGCGCGTGGTGTGTGTGCGTGCGTGTGTGCGTGCGTGTGCGTGCGTGTGTGTGTGTGTGTGGGCCTGCAGCTTCTGAATGTCCTCTAACCCTGACAGTAATGGTCCAGAAAGCTCTAGCCTAATGGAGTGGACATCAGTGTCATCTTCATTTAACATCTCAAAGATGACAAGTCGCTCTCAACCTCCCAAACGACACACAATCTATCTGTTCTCTTTCTTCTCATTATTTCCACACTTGTTCAAAATGGGACTTTTCTATTGTCTATTTCCCTCTTTTAGCTGTTTCCTGCGTTAACTGTTGCTTCTCAGTCTTCAGTCAAGTGAAGAACCTATCGTGTCGCTGCATGTATCGTGTACAAATCCTTAAGTGCGTTCAGACTGGTTAGTGGCGTTAGTTTCGACGCAAAGCCTTCTGGGTAATGCCCTCAAGTCAAACCCAAACTGCCCTTTTTGTCCTGATCTCCTTCCCTCTTGCTTTCTCGTGGGCTGACCAGCAGTGTGTGTCTAGAACACAGTTGGAGGTCTGATTGTTTTCTGCAACCCCTAGTTAGCCATGCATGTATTCTCATTAAAGTCTTCGCTCCCGGAACAAGGCAGAGGAAACAGAATGACCTTGAAATATTTATCCCCAGCCCTACTTTGGAGAATTACGTTTGGTGCCAAAGCTGCCTGGGCAACATTACATGTATCCCCCGTCACCACACACACACACACACCACACACATACACCACAAACACATACACACACACATACACTATACACCACACATATACACCACACACACACCATACAAATATACACACCACCCACACACTACTCCCTTGCTGGGCTATTTTCAAATGTAACAAATGCTCTATGTAACATCTTGCAGTGCTGAATATTAAAGATGGTGAGCTTGCTTTGATTGGGACAATAAAGAGGCCTAGGGAAGATCTTAGAGCATTGGAGAGAGGGTATGTTGGTGTGTGAGCAGAGGGGGGCAGAGGGGGGCAGAGGGGGGCAGAGGGGGGTAGGGGACAGGGACTGGGCCAGGGCCCTGAAGTGGGAGCCAGGAGCGACCGTCCCAAAAATGAAGAGGGGTTGACTGGGTGTGGGGTGTGGGGGGAGGGTGGTGGTGGGGGGGTGCATGGTCCATGTAAGGGTGACCCAGTCTGGGTGTATGTGGGTCACTGTAGATGTACCGGAAGAGACCGGTGTTTAAAACGTGCGTAGACGGATTCAACAAATCCATCGCTTCATCTTATGGATGTTGCTGCAGATGTTGCTGCAGATGCCTCGTCTTCTTCGCACCCTCACTAAGCGTGTGGCTAAAGTTAGCTGCTAAAGTTAGCTGCTAAAGTTAGCAACGGTCGCTAACTTTAGCAGCCGCGTTAGCACCCCACATGTACTCGGCAATCCCGCATTGCTACAGAACGTTGTTTCTCAAATGGAGGACCCTTCATCAAGAAACAACACCGCCTGTTTGTTTTGATCGTGCCTCCTGAATTTTCAAGGGGGTGGGAGAGGTAGGGGAGGGGAGGGGAGGGGGGGAGATTGTTTTGAAATAGTTACAAAGCCGGAGTCCACAAATGAGCTTGCCTGTTTGTCTCCTGTTCAGCTGGAGTCTGCCTTGTCTGAAGCCTGCTGACGCTCAGAACAACAGCTGATTGGAGGAGAAGACAGCGAGTGAAGGGCAGCGTGGAGGGGAATGTGTGTTGGCAGAGTCTTAAAGGAGACCTGCTGGATCGCTGCTCTGTAACAAACTGCCAGATTCTTCCCAGTTTCCAGGCTTCTGGGATTCTCTGACCTGTGTGCGTGTGCGTGTGTGTGTGCATGCGTGTGTGTGTGCGCACGTGTGTGCGTGCGTGTGCTTGGATATGAGAATGTGTTTGCGTGTGTGCACGTGCCTTGACATAGGAATGTGTGGGTTTGTTAGTAATCTGTCAGTGTGTATGTATGTGTGTGTGTTATAGTTGTGTGTGTGTGTGTGTGTGTGTGTGTGTGTGTGGGAGGAAGACGAATGAAGACAGTCTCCCTATTTTCAACCTGATCTGAGGCTGCTTCTTATTATTTATTTTGATATGATTCCTCTCTACGTTTCACATATAATTCCCATCTATCACGTCAAGATAGTGTGTATTGGGGACACTACCTTTCAAACTCAGATGACTGAGTTGGTGTAGTAGGTCCCATACACACACAAACACACACAACATGCTGACAACACACACACACATACTGTACACCAGTCGTAATAGTACTAGGCTCCCTCATTTACATCTGGCTTACCCAGATTTCTAACTATTTACAAAAAATAAATACGTATTTTTGGGGCCTCGTCATTTTAAAAGGAGATCTCCCCCCCCTAAATATAACTATCTACACTACTGTGCACACACACACACACACACTCACACACACACACATACTGTATATGCGCAGACACACAATCACTTGTATTTCTACAGCACACATACAGTACACACACACACACAAACAAGCAGCAAATATGTTGCCAATGGCATCGTCATCCTCCCCTTGTTGGGACAAGACAGGATAGGTTCTGGCCCCTCTGAAAATGTCAGTGGTCTGACACCCTGCATTAGGCTGACTGGCCCCTGGAGGCCAGAGCAGTAGGCCTGGCTGGGTCAGTTCAGCCAGGTCAGGTATGGAGGACCTCTCCTTAACTCATATTGGCTGTCAGGGCGTCTCTGATGACATTCGCAACGGTTACGAAGGCAAGCATGGTTGTCAGCCATGTTTTTGATTTTTATACAAACACGTGTTAAGTTGTATTCTGCTCGCATCAGTCGTATTCTGTTTGTGTGCGTGTGTGTATGTGGGTGTGTATGTATGTGTTTGCATGTGTGTGTGTGTTTGCATGGGTGTGTGCGTGTGTGTGGGTGTGTTTGCATGGGTATGTGTGTGTGTGTGCATGTGTGTGTGTGCGTGTGCGGGTGTGCGTGTGCGGGTGTGTGTGTGCGTGCATGTGTGGGTGGGTGTACGTGTGTGTGTGTGTGTGTGCGTGTGTGTGAGCATGTGGGTGTCTGAGTGTGGGTGCGTATGTGTGTGTGTCTGCGTCAAGTGTGCGAGTGTGCGTGTGCCCTTCTTGCCCCTGGTCTAGCAGCTAGTTTTGCTCGCTGACCTGTCACATCAAGACAATCCTCCAAACATCCTGTGAGTGTGACAGAGGCGTTCGCCTCCTGGTGTCAGCCTAATGTCTTGTGATAAGAAGCTTATGCTACTTTTCCACAGCATTTTAGCCCCTCAAGCCATTTTGTCACCGACTGTAGCTGGCATGCTACGCAAAGCTAACAAAAGCGATGTTGACCATGAGGACACGTTGCTGCCATCACTTCCTCGCTCCCTGCGCTTTACACAACACTTATTGTTCTAGTACTGTTCACAAAATACTATTAGAAATTCCTGTCAGCGGTAGGGCAAAAAATGGATTGGCTGTTAACATTCACTTGACTTGCATCAACAACTGTACAGTCAAAAGTCTTGGGTTGGTGTTAGGTGTGTATGTATCTCTGCAAGTGTGTGTGTGTGTGTGTGTGTGTGTGTGTATGTATCTCTGCAAGTGTGTGTGTGTGTGTGTGTGTGTATGTATCTCTGCAATAATTGTGTGTGTGTGTGTGTGTGTGTGTGTGTGTGTCTGTGTGTGTGTGTGGAGAGAGAGAGAGAGACAAAATCTCACGGGCATGTGCTGTAGAAGTCGATACCCAACCTGTAAATGACAGACACAGAGGGAGTATGATTATCTTATTGGTGGGATATTAAAAAGGTCAAACACACACTTACACATGCACACACACACACATGCAAACACACACACATGCAAACACACACCTCTGCCCAGGTGTTTAAAACATTTGTATTGATTTGTCTCAAAAGATTTTTAGCCACTGGACTGTTGTCCTCAAATCCATCTCTCTGAATCCATAAGTATAAAAGACAAAGTTGTATCTAAGTTGTATACAAAGTTGTATCTCATTCACATCTTAAGATCGTGCACAGTAGTCTGACTTCCACTGTTCTCCACTCTCTCTTTTCCACCCCTTCATCCTGTACTCTTTTTGCCAGTCCTGGCTGGTGAAATACTAAAAGAGGGAGAGAGAGAGAGAAAGAGAGCGAGAGAAAGAGATCCGATTTCTGGTCCATCTTGGATCACAGAGGTGAAGCCCAATACCCAACATACAAACCACAGCCTCTTCTGGCAGTGGACAAAGACCTGGATTCAATAAATATGTTGACTAAGCTCTCCATTCAGACCTTGGATATAGAATTCCTTATTTAGGTCATTTAGAATGGGGCAAAATTGATACAGTATGCAGCTCAAATCCATCCCACTTTAGTTTTTTTTCTTTCTTTTCTTTTTCCCTTTCCTAGTCTTTTGCTGTCCTTCCAAATAAAGAAGATAGCCAGAGACAGGAGGAGAGGGAGACGGAAAGTAAGAGATTGATCCAGGAGTGAAGAAGCACACTGTAGAGAAAGCAAGATGGAAACCATAACAGTTACAACTGCACAACAACGCATCAGCCAGTACGGTTTTTATTTTAATTTCATTACAAGAACACAACAACCGCACTTAATGCTTAAGTGTTTACGATGAAAACGGTTTGATAACTATTAAGAAAAACATCCCTCTGTTCGACAGGAGCAGAAGAGACATACCGTGGGTTATTTATATATCCGTGGCGTTGATGCGATGGCTAATTAAAGTAACCGAATAACCGTCTACTCAGCTTCGGATAGTCATTCAGCAAATCTGCTTGTGCGGTTAGTTATTAGCAGAAGTGACCTCGGTCTGCACCATCACTACGGTCTCCTTCCTTGACTGGTGTGCGACACTGGCTCCAGAAAGATCAGTTCGTTTAATACCGTGGTTTCAATTGTTGAGATCTGAAATCGCCTCCCGTACCTTAACGTGGTACATATATGACACGCAACATAGCAGCCTATTATCAGGTCGCAGCGGTGCACAATTTAAATAGTTTCGATTTTAGCGTTGAAAGTTCAAATGTAGTCTTTTAGATGGATAAGACGTAGCGCACAATGAGAGAAACTCAATCAGTGAACGTAATGAGAGTATCTGAGACATGCATAATTACTAACTAAATAGGCAATCAGGAAGGCAGCTCCACAATCACGCCTGTGTGTGTATTTTGGGCTGCTTCCAGTGTCGGTAGACCGGCCAGCAGTTTCTTAAATGAATATATAATGATGTGAAGTAATTTTGCGTCCTGTACGATTGGTGATTTAGATGGGGAAAACTAGCGCAAGTTGAGGGTCTGTCAGGGCGCTAACAAGGCAGTAACGATGAGCGGCTACCATCCAAACCTACACTTTTCTACTTTCCTTGTGTCCAAGTTTGTGTGTGTGTGTGTGTCTGTGTCCGTGTGTGTATGTGTCCGTGTGTGTGTGTCTGTGTGTGCGTGCGCGTGCGTGTAATATAAATAAATAATAAACGTCATTGAGTAGTTCCTTCTCGGTAAAAGGCCGGCCCCTGAAATGGTTTAATCAATAGAGGAATGTTCCTGGTAATGGAGTGTGTCAGCTTTTTAACCGGACTAAAACCTTTATCAAGTCAATGAGCAGAGTTAAACCTTGCACTGATCTGAATAATCTGACAACATATTGACAGGACACAGACTGAGGGAGAATACCAAGTATTAGTGTAACCAAGTGTGTACACACACACTTACACACCTCTGCATACAAACACACTTACACACCTTGCACACACCTCTGCATACAAACACACTTACACACCTTGCACACACCTCTGCATACAAACACACTTACACACCTTACACACACCTCTGCATACAAACACAAACAACTCTAGTTCCTCTCTGTCTCTCTCTCTCTCTCTCTTCCTCCTTCCCTCCCCCTCTCTCTCCTCTCTGTCCCTTTCTCTCTTTCTCTCTCCCTCTCTCTCTCCTCTCTGTCTCTCCCTCTCTTCTCCTCTCTGTCCCTCCCTCTCTTTCTCTCTCTTCTTCCAACTCTCTCTCGTTTCTCACCACGTCATCTCTTATTCTCATCTGCACTCGTCATCCTCCGCTCTCTCCCGTTCCCCCTCTCTCTCTCTCTGACCCCTCCCCTTCATTGCTTTACTCTCCCTCTCCTCTTCCTCTCTTGTCTGCCCTCTCTTCTATCTCTCTCTCGCTCTCTACTCTCTGCTCCCTCTCTTCTCTCTCTCTCCAACCATCTCATTTTCTTTTCAGTTCTTTCTCTCTCTCTCTCGTCTCTCTCTCCTCTCTCTCACTCTCTCTGTCGCTCACTCCCTCTCACTCGTGCTCTCTCGGTCTTCTCCCATCTCTACCTCCTCTTCTGTCTCGTTCCCTCATAGTATTGTTCGGGCAATCTCCCTCCCGCGAGGCTACTCGCTTCCTTATATCTGCTCCCATCTCCTCTCTGTACTCATCTCTCCCGTCTCTCCCTGCTCCTCTCTCTCATACTGCGATCAGATCAGTCCCCCCTCCCTGCCCCCTCACACCAATCCCTCGTTCCACCTACGAAATTCTTCTCTCTGGTCTCCCCCTCTCTCTTCGTAGCTCTCCTCTTTACCTCTCGCGGGTCATCACACATCACGGCTCTTTTTTTTAGTGCTTCTCGCGTTCTTAATAGCGCACCATCTCTGCTCTTCTCTCTTGCTCCACTCTCTCTCTCACTCTGATCTCATTATGAGATTTCCTTCTTGAGCACTGGTCTCGATCGCTCTATGCAGCTCTCATTACGATGGTTGAACACAGTGGCCAGGCGGCGACTTAATCGACATTCAGATAAATGTAACTTCCAGTGCCGTCTCGCATTTTTTCCATCTGTCCATTTTTTGCGACTAGTAGATAAATGTGTAAGAGAAAACAATATAAAATGGATCGTTTGATCTCTAAACTTAGAAAACAAAATGTAAAAAAAAAAATCATTTTGGGCGAAAAACTGTGAATACAGACATCCAGCATGTAGGATTCCAGGAATCTTTTCTTTCAGTCGAACCTTTGGCTCATGTTTAGTGAGTTGGGTGTCCTCACACAGAAATGATGATATGTTCAGTATATGTTTGACTGTGTGTGTGTATGTGAGAGAGAGACAGTGAATGTGACAGAGAGAGAGAGAACTGCCTTCAGATGATTGGTGTTCGAGGACAGCAGAGTAATGAAGGAATAGATCTGCTGTCTGAACTCATAGATCTGCTGTTATTTGACTAAATGCAGCCCGAAGACCAAGCCCCTAATATTCAATCTATATTTTTTCTTCCTTTAGTCACACAGTACTCGTAGTCTTCATTTGCTGCTCCGGGTGTATGTTCACTGTGTGTGTGTGTGTGTGTGTGCGTGCAGTTGCCCACTACTCACTACTGTGTGTGCACTTGGATGGGTTAAATGCAGAGGTAAAATTTCAAGTATGGGTAACCATACTTGACAAGACGTCACTTCATTTCACTTCATTTCATTGAAGTTTCGTTGGTTGTGATTTGGTGATAGTTACTCAGGGGTCTCCATCATACATCTTAGTAAAGTTGGAAGTAGAGCCTCTCAACGTCTGGAATCATGACGTTTTCCTTGGCCCTTTACCTCCATGTATCTCATCCTTCCATCCCTCCAGTCTTCTCTATCGTTCTGTCTCTTTCTTTTGTCACTTTCATCTCTGTCCTGCTCTCTATTTCTGTCTCACCTGTCTTTAAGCCTTTCTCCTCTTTTCCTCTTCTCTCTTCATATCGTCTCTTCCTCTCCTCCTCCCTTCTCTCCTCCTCTCCTGCCTTCCTCTCTTCCTCTCCTCTCCTCTCTCCTCATCTCCTCTCTTCCTCTCTCCTCATCTCCTCTCTTCCTCTCTTCTCTCCTCCTCTCTTCCTCTCCTCCTCTCCTCCTCTCCTCTCTTCATCTCCTCTTTTTTCTCCTCTTTTCCTCTCTTCCTCTCCTCCTCTCCTCTCTTCATCTCCTCTTTTTTCTCCTCTCTTCCTCTCTCCTCTCTTCTCTCCTCCTCTCTTCTCTCCTCTCCTCCTCTCCTCTCTTCCTTGCCTGTCTTTCTCTCCTCTCTTCTCTCACCAGCTGCCAGTCCCCTGGGTCACTCCATATTAGCTTACTTGTTAATACTTTGGGGGCTGGAGATCAATACTTAATCAACAAGTAATGGGATTCTGCAGTCATCCCATATGATCTTTCAATAAAGACTTGAATCTGTCGCCCAGCCTCTTCTACAAAGAGCGGGAGGGGCAGAAAGAGGGGGGAGGAATGATAGAAGGAGAGAGTGGATAGTGGAGGGGAGGGAGGATAATGTGTGAGTTGTTGTGTGTGTGTGTCTGTGTGTGTGTGTGTGGGTGTGTGCGTGCGTACGTGTCTGTCTGTGTGAGTGTGTGAGTGCGTGCGTTTGTGTGGGTGCATGTGTGCGTGTCTGTGTGTGGGTGCATGTGTGTGTGTGTGTGGGTGTACGTGCGTATGTGTGTGGGTGTACGTGTCTGTGTGTGTGTCTGTGCGTGCGTGTGTCTGTGCGTGCGTCTGTGTGTTCGCGTGTGTGCGTGCGTGCGTGCATGTGTGTGTCTCTGTGTGTGTGTGTGTGTCTGTCTGTGTGTGTGTGTGTGGGTGTGTGTATGTCTGTTTCTGTGTGTGTGTGTGTATATGTGTGTGTGTGTGTGTTCATGGAAGACTCTGGCTTTGCTGCTCCGCTGCTGTTCTGTCTGATCTGCATCTGATTAAGAGCTGATCTGAGTTCTGTCCTTCACCTCTGAACCCCCTCAGCCTTGTTCTCCCAGTGTCTGATCACATACGCACACACACACGCATGTACTCAAACACACACATACGCAAGCACACACATGCACACACACGTACACAAACATACACATACACACATGTACTCAAACACACACACGCGTACTCAAGCACATACACGCACACACACACACCCACGTACTCAGACACATACACGCACACACACACACACACGTCCTCAAACACATACACACACACACACACACAACCGCACACACACGTCCTCAAACACACACACACACACACACATACACACACACACACACACAGCCAGCAGCAGAAAGGCTGTGATAGTTTTAGTGTTCCTCCAGCTTCTCTGCTGGTGTGGCAGCCTACATACGCTGTGTGTGTGAACGTGATGGTTATAACAGCTCTGCTTCATTAAACAGAAGCTTTTCTATCAAGCAAGATCTAGTATGTGGGGGGGGGGGGATTCGAACCTGTTGCCTCCGCATCTGACCTGACACGCTCTAACCCCATAGCTTCAGGGCCTCTTATGGGCAGAAGTTTGAATCCCTGGTTCAAAGCAAGACCGATGAGTAAGGATCCTGTTTGGAGACGTCATCATAGGACTGTAAACTAGCTTCATCAGGCTGGAGTCAGCCTTAGTTGAAGCTACCGATGAATGAAGAGAATCACGATTAAGGGATTGATTCATACAATTTATACCGACCAGAACTTCCTGACACCTGTAGATCGTCCAATCACACGTGATGAGGGCAAAGGCGTCATCCAATGGGGAGCAACCTCAAATAAAGTTAGTAAAAATAGGCAGCGTCTTCTTTTTTTGGTACCGTGGAAAATCTTCGCTATTAAAAATTAGCTCCATGCAAGTAATGAAATCATGATTAAGGGATCAATATTAAGACAGACAATTATTCGGCCAATCGCAGTTAAGCTCTGTCCCAGCCACAGTTAATTGAAATGTTCTGTCTGCAGCGGTCTGTGTGGTGGCGTGTGAGGTGGCTTTGATGACCATACACTAAACCTTAGCTTGTGGTGTTTCTAAGTGTACCTACGATTCTGTTTCCTGTGTGTGTGCCCAGTGCAAAGTATCCAAGCACATGCCATATACACCTACCTGTCCTGTGGATATACACCTACCTGTCCTGTAGATATACACCTACCTGTCCTGTGGATATACACCTACCTGTCCTGTCGATATACACTTACCTGTCCTGTAGATATACACCTACCTGTCCTGTAGATATACACCTACCTGTCCTGTAGATATACACCTACCTGTCCCGTCGATATACACCTACCTGTCCTATAGATATACACCTACCTGTCATGTAGATATACACCTACCTGTCTTGTCGATATACACCTACCTGTCCTGTCGATATACACCTACCTGTCCTGTCGATATACACCTACCTGTCCTGTAGATATACACCTACCTGTCCTGTCGATATACACTTACCTGTCCTGTAGATATACACTTACCTGTCCTGTAGATATACACCTACCTGTCCTGTAGATATACACCTACCTGTCCCGTCGATATACACCTACCTGTCCTATAGATATACACCTACCTGTCCTATAGATATACACCTACCTGTCATGTCGATATACACCTACCTGTCCTGTAGATATACACCTACCTGTCCTGTAGATATACACCTACCTGTCCTGTAGATATACACCTACCTGTCCTGTAGATATACACCTACCTGTCCTGTGGATATACACCTACCTGTCATGTAGATATACACCTACCAGATAGGCTTCAGGTAGATATACACCTACCAGATAGGCTTCAGGTAGATATACACCTACCAGATAGGCTTCAGGTAGATATACACCTACCAGATAGGCTTTAGGTAGATAAACACCTACCAGATAGGCTTCAGGTAGATATACACCTACCAGATAGGCTTCAGGTAGATATACACCTACCAGATAGGCTTCAGGTAGATATACACCTACCTGTCATGTAGATATACACCTACCTGTCCTGTAGATATACACCTACCTGTCCTGTCGATATACACCTACCTGTCCTGTCGATATACACCTACCTGTCCTGTGGATATACACCTACCTGTCCTGTAGATATACACCTACCTGTCCTGTGGATATACACTTACCTGTCCTGTCGATATACACCTACCTGTCCTGTGGATATACACTTACCTGTCCTGTCGATATACACCTACCTGTCCTGTGGATATACACCTACCTGTCCTGTAGATATACACCTACCTGTCCTGTAGATATACACCTACCTGTCATGTAGATATACACCTACCTGTCCTGTA
>BROE01000016.1:16655946-16663446 GCA_036571765.1 Plecoglossus altivelis | reverse complement strand
TCTCTAATTGGTGCTTCTGCTTCTGAACATCAGCTCCAGTCAAACTGAATCTCCACCACAGCTCCCTCCTGGAGCTGTCACCACTGTGCTTTAACACACACACACACACACGCACACACGTATACACACGCACATACACAGACCCACACATACACACACGCACACACACAGACCCATACAAACAGACCCACACACACACTCTGACACACACACACTGTACAACTTCCTTAAAAGGAGGACGCAATTTGACAACTGTAAAACCAAAATTACAGGGATGCTATGCTGCAGAATTAGAATACATATATTCATTACATGAACTCATTCAAAAACCACAACTCTCTCTGTCCCTGGACCACTTCTAATACACGGTCTTTTGGTTCTCAACGATATAGTTTTAGGCCTTCTACGTATTGAATGGACCTTTCACTAAATAGGTATACTGTAATCTCTTCCTTTCAAATTAGGTTTCCCACTAGTCATAAACTATCAAATAACATAAGAGAGATTTCATTTCATTTAGGGCCTCATTTGATTTCAATAGTCCAAATGATACTTCCTGTAAGATAAGCCATCTTCTATGAAACACAGTATCTGTGTCTCACTATTTATACAATTACTGCGCTTGATCTTAATTTAATGGGAATGTGATTAGTCTGAGATGTGAACATTTGGCATAAAGGCAATTTTAAACACAGTAAAGCTGTAACGTTGGTGCAACGTCTAACAGTTGGTAACTAGCAGCTAAATGCTGCAACATCAAAGTAATGTTCAGCTTTCAGTCCTTCTTGTTCTTCCACACGCTTACATAACCAGAGTCATGTGTCCAGAACCTGCACCATGCATCCAGAACCTGCACCATGCGCCCTGCGTCATGTGTCCAGAACCTGCACCATGCGCCCTGTGTCATGTGTCCAGAACCTGCTTCTTGTTCTTCCACACGCTTACATAACCAGAGTCATGTGTCCAGAACCTGCACCATGCGCCCTGCACCATGCGCCCTGCACCATGCGTCCAGAACCTGCACCATGCGGCCTGCGTCCTGCGGCCTGCGTCATACGTCCACAGCCTGCTTCTTGTTCTTCCACATGCTTACATAACCACCTTACGTCGCAACACATGAAAACCCTGGTCGCTTCGGGCTCTCACTGGGACGCAAAGCGTGTTCCTCAGGCCTGAGGTTCTCTTACAGCTACGGAGCAAGTTTCTGTGTTTGAATTGACCTGTTGACCCCTTGTGGAGTCCAGTCTGGGGGTGAAGGGGCCAAGAGAACAGGGTTCTTAGAGGGTTTTCGGAGTGTTCTCCTAGGGAATTGGAGAACACACTTTGTGTCCTAGTGAGAACCCGAAGTGACCAGGGTTTTTTCTAGTGTTGCGACCCCTAACTGATTCTCGTTCTCACTGCGTCATGTGTCCACATCCTGCGTCATGCGTCATGCGTCTAGAGGAGACCTCCAACATGCCGTGTTCACAACCATTCAAGCTTCTGCTCATGTATCTGCAAAGTCCAACATCAGTTTCTAATGTCAATCTTCCGCCTGGACCTCTTACTCTCTTCTTTCTGTTCAAGATAGAAACGCTTCGATTCACACTGTTTAATGCTCTGCATCCATAAGCTGATTATATCTGTCTGCTTGTATACAGTCTCATTGTCCTGTATCATAGCAGGCCTGTTTCTGTCCAACATGGAAACAGACTGATGTTAATATTTCAGGGTTGTGATGTACACTGCTTCACCCTATAGACGTATACACGAGGGAGAAGTTGCCTGTTTGTGGGAAGCACTCTGTGTGTGTTTACAGCTGGCTCAGGGATTCATAATTAATGCCAGGGAGGCAGATGATTTTAGCCACTTGACTACAGTCCATTCAGAGAACTATACTCCATGTACCCACAACACAGATATTGCGAATTATGAACAATAATCTCAAAGAAGACTTTAACTTTTTATAGTTCAAGGACACTTTTTTTCCCCCCTGAAAAAAAAAACTATTTTCAAAGGTCAGTCTCTGGAATCTTTTTTCAGAATTACAACATTCAGGAGGTTTTTTTGTGATGTGTTCACCTTTTCGTACCAAGAAGCAGAGTGAATCTGTCCAGGTCCTTCGATACAGTGTCTGTCCAGGCCTGAGATACAGTGTCTGTCCAGGTCCTTCGATACAGTGTCTGTCCAGGCCTGAGATACAGTGTCTGTCCAGGCCTGAGATACAGTGTCTGTCCAGGCCTGAGATACAGTGTCTGTCCAGGCCTGAGATACAGTGTCTGTCCTAGTCCTTCGATACAGTGTCTGTCCAGGCCTGAGACACAGTGTCTGTCCAGGTCCTGAGATACAGTGTCTGTCCAGGTCCTTTAATACAGTGTCTGTCCAGGCCTGAGACACAGTGTCTGTCCAGGTCCTGAGATACAGTGTCTGTCCAGGTCCTTCAATACAGTGTCTGTTCAGGTCCTTCGATACACTGTCTGTCAAGGTCCTGAGATCCTCAGACCAGAAGGAGGGGTTACTAATTGTTAGTTGTGTACTCACACCGCCGTTTATGTGATGCTGTCACCATGATTCAGATTTCAGGGATTTACAAAGATCCCAGCGTTCCCACTCGAGCCAGAGGTGTTTGGACTGGTTTCCAGGCCACAGAGTGTCTGGCATGACCGTATTGCTGCGTGTATGTATCTAAAGGTGACTGATGGGGTTAGGGTCGGGTGGCTTTGTTGAAAACCAGCTGGAACCCTGATCATAACCATGCTCCTGTTGGATGTTATCGTTCTATTAAGATAATCTGTCAAAATCGTGTTTGACGGAAGACATAGAAGGATGGAAGATCAGACTTTATAAAAGCTGGGCTGTTTTTAGTTTCACTTGGCATCCACATGAGTGACATTCAGGCCAAAACTGGGGTTCTGGACAATGACAGATATTTGAAAAAAAAGAACACATCAAAACGTTTCAAAACATACGTTTGTAACAACAGCAGAGATGACAGTATAATTGTATTTGGTCAAAAGAGCCAATCAGTTGTTGTGGTTTGTGATGGTGGAAACTCCTCATTCGGTATCAGTTCCAGTTTCATACTCATTTGATGCTGAGATTCACAACAGAAGGCTTTGGAAGAGGGCCGTGGGGAATCCGTCCAATCAGAAGGTATGTCCAGCTGGAACAGTAACAGACAGCCAATTATAGACGTCCAATTACGGCCGGCCGTTGTGTATATGGTGTGTTTGTGCGTGCGAGGGGTGGGAAGGGGGATGGTGTCGTGTGAACATGTCTGCCTTATTATGGGATGGCTGCTGCTGCTGTTCCTGCTTGTCTGAGACTCCCCCAGTCCCCCGTGGAACCTGATCTTACGGACTACATACATTCTGGATGAAACCAATCATACTTACAAAAATGAAGGGTTTGTAAATTGCTTACAATGTCCATTAGTCAAGTAGACATGAAGACGGATATCTGTCCACAAACAGAGGACAGATTCGACCCAGATGGTTAGTGTACAGGGTTGACTCTCTGGACAGTCAAGCCAGAGACTTTGCTCTGGAGGACAGAGGGTGTTGAAAGTGCAGGAACCTTTTTGTGACCCTGCTACTGCAGCTGACAGCAAGTTCTTACTCATCAGGTCTGACCTGCCACCTTTCCTGACTGTCTAGCTGGGCATCTTCCTGCCCTCTGCCTCACCTCCCTCCTGCCCTCTGCCCCACCTCCCTCCTCCTGCCCTCTGCCTCACCTCCCTCCCCCCTACCCTCTGCTCCACCTCCCTCCTCCTGCTCACCGCTCCACCTCCCTCCCCCTGCCCTCTGCTCCACCTCCCTCCTCCTGCCCTCTGCCCCACCTCCCTTCTCCTGCCCTCTGCCTCACCTCCCTCCCCCTGCCCTCTGCTCCACCTCCCTCCTCCTGCCCTCTGCCCCACCTCCCTCCTCCTGCTCACCTTTCCACCCTCCCTCCTCCTGGCCTGGGCTTCCTCCTCTTTCCTCTCTCTCCTCCTTTCTCTTCTTCATGAAACCTTGCACCTAACTCTCCCCCCTCGCTTCTTTCCTCTGTCCTCTCTCTCTCTCTCTCTCTCTCTCTCTCTCTCTCTCTCTCTCCTCTGACATGTAATCTCTCGGCCTGATCCAGTGTGACCCCACTCATTAGGTCATCACTCTCCCTATCCCCTTATCCTTATCCCCTTCATGTTCTTGACAGGAAGAGGGAGAGAGAGGAAGAGGGAGAGAGAGGAAGAGGGAGAGAGAGGAAGAGGGAGAGAGAGGAAGAGGAAGAGGGCGGAGAGGAAGAGGGAGAGAGAGAAAGAGGGAGAGAGAGGAAGAGGGAGAGAGAGGAAGAGGGGGAGAAAGGAAGAGGTAGAAAGAGGAAGAGGTAGAGAGAGGAAGATCATGAATAGGTAGTGAGAGAGGAAGAGAGTAATCTATACTCTTCAGTAAATAGGAAAATAAGATATCAATTGAATCAATTAAACATTCGGATCCATTATTATTTCCCTCAAGAAATCACTTAGGCCAGGGTCAGGTGGTTTGGCGTAATCAGTTTCCACAAAGGAGAGGAGATGTGGATATGAAGGTCAAGTCAGTCCCCATGGTGACCTGGTGGTCATGGAGATGAACTTCTAAAGTTACTCCCAGCAGTCAAGGTCACATTTCCTTCTCCAATCTTTTTTTCATGTCCTGTTTATCTCACTTCCCCCTCCCCCCTCCTCCCATCCAACCTAACAACAGGACAGTGAGAGCAAGCACCACTTCACATCTCTTCTCTACCTCAGTCTGCCATTTGCTGTCCTCCCTCTTCCTCCATCCATCCCTCCCTTCCTCTCCTCCTCCCTCCCTCCCTCCCTTCCTCCCTCCTTCCCTCCCTTCCTCCCTCCTTCCCTCCTTTTCTCAGTGCATGCGTGCACCGAAAGCTTGTTTCCGTCCAGGCAAGTGGAGGAGGTGATGTTCAAAAGGTTGGGCTTTAATTTTAGCCTCTTGGAGAGGGCTGTGCGTGCGTGTGTGCTTGCGTGTGTGCGTGTGTACATGTGCATGTGTATGCGAGTGTGGACCTGACCTCGTGTTGGTTTAAAAGGGCCTGGCTTACTTAAAGGTGCATTACAGGCCTCCTCCTAATTCACAGTGATAGCTAAAGTGCTCTCTTCCGACCACAGGAGACCAGGAGGGCTAGGAGAGACGACCACTTCACATTATTCAGCATCAATTTTGTATTGGGCCACAAACCCTCAAGTCAAGAACGAACAGGGGGATGAAAAGTGGAGGGAGGAGAGGAGAGGTGGACAGTTGATGGAGAGAACCGCAGAGTCACGAAGGGACGCAGGCCCCAGGGATAATGCAGGGAGCCCAGCCAGGTGATCATTTACATGTGCTGCTAACAATGTCTTAAATTCACCCTCTGCCGTGCACCAAATCTTTTTGCTGCATTTATTATGTAGATTTGATTTTTTACTGGATTCTTCTTGTTCTCATACCATCATCCATGGTTTATTTCCATGTACACACTAAGAGCCCTCAACAAACAGAGGAATTGCATCTGAGTGTGTGAGTGTGTGTTTGTGAGTGTGCGTGCTTGGGAGTTTGTGAGTGTGTGTGTGAGTGAGTATTTCTGAGTGTGTGTGTGAGTGAGTATTTGCGAGTGTGTGTGTTTGCGAGTGTGTGTGTTTGTGTTTTGGATTGTGTGAGTGAGTATTTGTGTGTGTTTGTGTTTGTGAGCGTGTGAGTGAGTATTGTACAGACTTTTTAAGTCTGTGTGTTTGTGAGTTTTTGTGTTTGCGAGTGTGTGAGCGTGTGTGTTTGCGAGTGTGTGAGTGTTTGTGTGTGTGTGTGTGTGTGTGAGTGTGTGTGAGGGTGTGTGTGTGTGTTTGTGAGTGTGTGTGAGGGTGTGAGTGTGTAAGGGTGCGAGTGTGTGAGTGTTTGTGTGTGTGTGAGTGTGTGTGTGTGTGTGTGTTTGTGAGTGTGTGTGAGGGTGCGAGTGTGTAAGGGTGTAAGGGTGTGAGTGTGTGCTCTCTGTGCAGGGAGCAGTGGTCTAGTGGAGCCCAGAGCACTGATGTAGACCTATTTTAATTCTTAACTAGACGGCCATGATTTATTAATCTACATTCGAAATAACAATTACCATGTCATGGGGGATCAGGTCAAAGCCTTAATTGCAATGGAAAACATACTTAATATGGAACTCGCCCCCAACCAAAGCACACACACACACTCAGCCTTGCGTCAGGCCAACAGCTCACGAGTGTGCCCACTGTGAGCACTGTATTGGGTTGTGGTGTGTGTGTGTGTGTGTGTGTGTGTGTGTGTGTGTGTGTGTGTGTGTGTGTGTGTGTGTGTGAATGTGCGTTTGTATATGTGTGCGTGGGGGTATGTGTGTGTGTGTGTGTGTGTGTGTGTTTGTATGAATGGTTGGGATGTGTAAAGTGCTGTTGGGGACCATGATCTTGTGCCAAATCTCTGACGTGAAGCATAGCTCTAGCAGATGAAATCCTGTTAGTCAGTAGGCCTTGAACAGTGAAGGACCTTGCTTCACTGGCTTGGCCTGTTAGTCAGTAGGCCTTGAACAGTGAAGGACCTTGCATCACTGGCTTGGCCTGTTAGTCAGTAGGCCTTGAACAGTGAAGGACCTTGCATCACTGGCTTGGCCTGCACAGCACTGGAGTTAACATTGACCTGTAGATATGTGAAGAGCTTCTTCTTTTACAGATTATTAGTAACAGACAGATATTAACAGCTGTGTGTGTGTGTGTGTGTGTGTGTGTGTGTGTGTGTGTGTGTGTGCGTGTGTGCGTGTGTGCGTGTGTGCGTGTGTGCGTGTGTGGTGTGTTGCAGTGATCGAGAGTGAATCTGACAGAATTGGTTTTCATTTCAAGTGCTGATAAAGTCAAGATATGAAACTCTTAAATTCCACTCATACCACACACACACACATACACATACACACATACACACTCACACACACACATACACACTCACAATAAAACATATTTCTCCCTCTCAAAATTCTCTCTACCCTCCAAACATCAGAGGAAATTCTCCCATCCTTCTAATTCTTCTTCCTGGAACTTTTATATTGAGGCGAGGCCCAGCTCACATTTCATGTCAAAGGCTTTCTCTTTTATTGAACAGCAAATCCTCAGTGTCTAGTCTGAAGTTTTTTTTCTGTCCGGGAGAATATACATATTCAGGAGACAGCGGTCGGTGTGAGACTCTCAGCACTGTTCCAAATCCTGCGATTGTGAGCATTAGTGTTGGAATAACACTACATGAATAGCCCACACTTTCTATATTTAGGAAGTTAAGTCGACGGCGCTGAGCTGAAATTAAGGCCAGTGAAGATGTCGTTTTTCTTCTCATTTCCTCTCCTTTCCTCTCCTGGCAACAAGGGGGTGCGTCAACGTCCAGAGACGGCAGGTTGGGATGGATGGTTACCGTGGCGCTGTCCACTGGGACGATTTGTCTTCGTTTTATTTCTTTGACTTGCAGGCGTGACCAGACAGCTGTGTGTCGTGATCTGTAACCTTGTGTGTGTGTGTGTGTG
>BROE01000016.1:16643800-16655446 GCA_036571765.1 Plecoglossus altivelis | reverse complement strand
TGAGAGAGATTTTCGTTTTATTTCTTTGAACTTGCAGGCGTGACCAAGACAGCTTGTGTCGTGATTCTCGTAACCTAGTGTGTATGTGTGTGTGTGTGTGTGGTGTGTGTGTGTGTGTGTGTGTGTGCTGTCTGCCTCGATCAGTCTGTGTAGTGTCGTGTGGTGTGTGTGTGAGTCAAGCACACAGATCAAGAAAACCTACGGCAATTGGGGAAACACCAAGGCCATCAATCTCCGCCCCTTTCCCTCTCTTCAACGTTCCTCGTCTTGATTCCCACCCAAACTTCAAACTCTGTCCCAGAACTTTCTCCACAACACACTCCTCACCTCCCCTATCTCTCCGTCCTCACCCCTTCTCCAAGGATCATCACCCCCCTCTCCCTCTCCTCACAACCCCCCTCTCCGTCCTTCAACCCCAATAACTCCGTCCTCACCCCCCTCCTCCGTCCTCACCCCCCTCTCTGTCCTCACCCCCCTCTCAAGTCGTCCCTCCGTAGTCTGGCCTCTTACTCTTGCCTTTCCACCCTTATTTACTCTCTTCTCTCACACTTTCTCCTCTGCAATCTCCACCTCACTCTCCCTCCTTCGCCATCTCTCTGCTTTATTCCACGACCCGGCTTGTCAAAATATTGTTGCGGCGGATCCCCACTGTGTGTTGCCTGCTGTCAGGTCCCATCTCGTCTAATGAAAAATGCAGAGAGTACAGCAGTGTGGGAGTCTTCTATGAAGGAGGCAGGCATTAGTCCGAGTGGGAGGGAGGCGGGAGGAAGGCTGGAGGGAGGCGGGAGGGAGGCTGGAGGGAGGTGGAAGTGCACCAAGGCGCTAATGACTACACAACTCCATCACTTACAGCTTCCAGGTCAGCATTTGACCCCATCGCCTCTCTCTGTGTGACTTCGCCTCTATGTGCGTGTTCACTCTGGCTGTGTGTGGGGGAAGGAGGGGGGGGAGGAGGATGGGAGGGTGGAGGAAGGGTGGAAAGGGGAGGCAGAGAGGACAAAGAGGGATGTGAAACAGAGAGAGGGAAAGAACAGAGAGAGGGGCAGATGGATGGAGGAAATAAAGGAGGTGGTCAGAAAGTAAAACTTGAAAATGGACAGTGGAAGACGGAAAGGAAGCTCTGTGTGTCAGCAAGTGTGTTTATATGTGTGTGTGTGTGTGTGTGTGTGTGTGTTTATATATCTGTGTGTGTGTGTGTGTGTGTGTGTGTGTGTGTTGGTGTGGCTGCTATGCTAGGCCAGGGCCTGTTTCCACAGAGCTGAATCTGACTGCGATACCGTGACGACAACTCAACGCACCAACGTCTCTTTTTAATTCTGCTGAGTAAATAATGCATCTGTTGCAGTCTATAATTTATGTAAGTGGACAAGCAATCAGTTCAGATTAAAGTGCATAAGTGTGTGTTTGCGTGTGTGTGCGTTTGTGTGCATGTGTGTGTGTGTGTGCATGTGTGTGTGTGCGTGTGTGAGAGGTCACTGCCACGCAGTAAGGGAAGCCTTCCCTTGTTTCTCTGGCTTCATCCCCCTGTGACGAAAAAAGCAATAAAACGTAATGTAGTCATCGAGAGCGTGGTGGTCGACCCCAATACTGACAGAGTGCTTGTTTTCCTCACAAAATCCTGTGTTTATTAACCATGACATACGCTGCTCTAATTTATCCATCACTACATCACCTTGATGAAATCTTAAGGTAGAGTCAGGAGGACCAGAGGCAGGAGGACCAGGGTAGAGGCAGGAGGACCAGGGTAGAGGCAGAAGGACCAGAGGCAGCATGACCAGAGGCAGGAGGACCAGGGTAGAGGCAGGAGGACCAGGGTAGAGGCAGGAGGTCCAGGGTAGAGGCAGGAGGTCCAGGGTAGAGGCAGGAGGTCCAGGGTAGAGGCAGGAGGTCCAGAGGCAGAATGACCAGAGGCAGGAGGACCAGGGTAGAGGCAGGAGGACCAGGGTAGAGGCAGGAGGTCCAGGGTAGAGGCAGAAGGTCCAGAGGCAGGATGACCAGAGGTAGGAGGACCAGGGTAGAGGCAGGAGGACCAGGGTAGAGGCAGGAGGTCCAGAGGCAGGATGACCAGAGGCAGGATGACCAGAGGCAGGAGGACCAGAGGCAGGAGGACCAGAGGCAGGAGGACCAGGGTAGAGGCAGGACCAGAGGCAGAAGGACCAGAGGCAGGAGGACCAGAGGCAGGAGGACCAGGGTAGAGGCAGGAGGACCAGGGTAGAGGCAGGAAGAACAGCTGAGAGTCAGAATGACCAGCGCCACTGAAATGCACAGAACTATAAGTTCACACAATTTACTCTGTGAGGTATGTTGCGTATCTATATGAAGTCATGATTTTAGCTCATAGTAGAGCGTATACTGTCGAGCTACAAAACAGACAGAAGCAAACCCCATCTCTTTCTAACGACAGTCCAACACATCATAAAGATAGCAGTGGACAGCTGGCCCAGTTGGAGTCCAGACACTTCATGTTCTCCAAACGCTGTCCAAACAGCAGTTGATTTAATCCACACCAAATGCTAATTGGCCGCTTGAAGCCTGGAGCGTTGCCTGGGCTTGTGGTCAAGTATTCCAGGCTGTGCTGAGCAGTGCAGTGCCAGACTGCACTGGGCTAAGCTGCCCAGAGACCACTTACCAACCAGAGGACCCTCACGTGGGTCACACTGATCCAGGGCCGCTAAACACACTTCTGGCCTGATGTCTCTGGTTCTTAGTCAAGCAAGGGCAGGATTTTCCATTTTCCCATTTAAGCTTTTAAGCAATGCCAGAGCACCAAGGTAAATATTTCTCTTGAAAGGCTGTCATGTCGTACATTAGAAAGTGAGGTGAAGCTGAGTTATATTTTTGTCCTGTTCCAGATGATGGATTAAGATGTCTGCTGATGGATTGTAATAATATATAGCTGGACAGAATGGCGTTTATAGCTGTTGTCCACAGTAACATTATTAGATCCATCTATTACAAGTGTTGACAGCAAAGGCCAGTGATAGGCCAAAAGACCTGTCACTCAATGAAAACACATCCTCCTTGATATGTTAATGTGTGTTGTTGTGTTGTTTGCATGCATAGAACACTATAGATACCGTGTGTGTGTGTGTGTGTGTGTGTGTGTGTGTCTCTGTGTGTGTTTTGTGGAAGATGTGTGTGGTTTCAGTGTTTTTCTATTCCTCCGCACAACAATCGAAGACCCGAGTCCATATTCCTGGTGTGTGCGTGTCTGTGCTCACCTGTGTGTGAGTGTGTTTGCGTGTCATGTTTATGGATGCTAGGTCCAGTGGATTGATGTTGGTGTCTGTCATTTGAGTGCATTACCTCCTAGGCCCATCTCAGTTGTCATATGAGGAGTCGACCTCGCACACAAGGGTTCAGATCCCTGCTGTGTCGCTCTCTCTCTCATGCTCTTACTCTCTCTCACTGTCTTACTCCCTCCCTCTCTGACTTCTCTCTTCTTCCATCTCTCCCTCTATCTATCTCCCTCCCTCCCTCCCTCCCTCTCTCTCCCCTCTCTCTCACGCTCTTACTCTATCTCACTGTCTTATTCCCTTCCTCTCTCTATCTATCTCTCTCCCTCTCTCCTCCCCTTTCCCTCTCCGTCTTTCTCTCGCTCCGCTTCTCCTTCTCCCCCCTATTTTGTCTTCATGGTTCACTTTGCGAGCTCTCTCTTTCTCGCTCTCTCTCTTTTTCTCATATAGAAACATTCTGAGCAACACATGCTACAGTAGTTGGACAACCCTTGCCTTTTTTCTCCACTAGTGAGTTTTTCAGGGAGTTTTTCCTTGTCTTCCTTGAGGGTTTAGGTTGGTTGAGGGGCAGTTCTATGGGTGTATGTGAAGCCCTCTGTGACATTACTTGTAAAAAGGGCTATACAAATAAACTTTGATTTGATTGATGTCTTATGTCCATCATAACTGTTGTTCTTGCGCCTCAGCTTGTGATAGAACATAGTAGGGAGGACATCACACTAACGCTGAATCCCTTCTGCTCTGATCATGACAGCTACTAGTTGCTCGTGCCCTGTCTTCAGATTGTGTGTGTGTGTCTGTGTGTGTATGTGTGTGTGTGTGTGTGTGTGTGTGTCTGTGTCTGTGTGTTCATGTGTGTGTGTATATTGCGCATGTGTGTGTGCCAGAAAGCATCAGTGTTTTGGGTAAATGACTGTCAAATATGTCCTAAGTTTAACAATGAAGGGATGTTTGCTGATCCAAGAATGACTGAGTTTGTATCAAACATTAAATCTGCTTGTGCAGCTTTTGACTGCTCCAGACTCCATCTCAACTGTTTTTACTGCCCAGTTCATTCAATCTCTGTAACAATTTACTAAAAACGTGTTTTTCTCATAACATTTCAAAACAGTCTATTAACTGCCACACTCATGGAAACGCATGACCAAGCATGCATGTTTCCCATAGCGTATGTTTAAGATAGGAGGGATTGTTTCAGATGGGATTTCAAATGAGACCTTCCATCGGTGAGTTTTAGTTGTGGTCTGAGATGATGTACTCAGTAAGGTTAGGACCTACTGTAAAGTATTTCACACATACTAGACGTGATTCTCATGTGGTTTGGGTAGGCGTTAGGATCTGGGTTAAGGTTGAGGCAAGGCGTTAGGGTCTGGATTAAGGTTGAAGCAAGGCGTTAGGGTTAGGGTCTGGGTTAGGGTTAAGGCAAGGCATTAGGGTCTGGATCTGGGTTAGTGTAAAGGTAAGGCATTAGGGTCTGGGTTAGTGTAAAGGCAAGGCATTAGGGTTAGGGTCTGGGTTAGGGTTAAGGCAAGGCATTAGGGTCTGGGTCTGGGTTAGTGTAAAGGCAAGGCGTTAGGGTCTGGGTCTGGGTTAGTGTAAAGGCAAGGCGTTAGGGTCTGGGTCTGGGTTAGTGTAAAGGCAAGGCATTAGGGTCGGGTCTGGGTTAGTGTAAAGGCAAGGCATTAGGGTCTGGGTCTGGGTTAGTGTAAAGGAAGGCGTTAGGGTTAGGGTCTGGGTTAAAAGGCAAGGCGTAGGGTTCTGGGTTAGGGCAAGGCGTTAGGGTTAGTGGTAGGTTGGGTCTGGGTTAGTGTAAAGGAAGGCGTTAGGGTTAGGGTCTGGGTTAGGGTTAAGGCAAGGCATTAGGGTCTGGATCTGGGTTAGTGTAAAGGCAAGGCGTTAGGGTTAGGGTCTGGGTTAGGGTTAAGGCAAGGCGTTAGGGTCTGGGTTAAGATTAGGGTCTATGGGTCAGGTAACAGTATGGGGATTTGGGTTAGGCATGATGCTTTGACATTTCACTTGAGATGTTAGCATTCAGAGACGAAGAAACCCTCCCATCCAACATGAGTTTTGCTCTTTGCTAGGATCAGAGTCTTGTCTTCCAGGCACAGCAGTGATCCAGTGTGATCACCACCCTCACTTTATGCTCTATTTCTTATTTTATCACACCAGCATTAAGGCAAAAAGGGTTCACTGTAGACCGAAAGGACCAAAGCGCAGACTATCTTCTGTGGTCATGTCGGGAAACCACGAGTACACAACCCAGCCTCCCACCCCCACCCTCCCACCCCCACCCCCACCCCTCCATGGGAGTAGCAATCAGAGAGCGAGCTGGCTGGAGAGGCAGTGCGGTGAAGCCGAGGAGGCTGTGTGTGTTTCTGTGTGTGCGCCCTGTGCTTCCTGGCTGTGGGAGGCAGGTTGTGACACGAGAGCACCCCCTCATCACAAACAGCTGCTCTAATTACTACGAAGAGGAATCCATAAGAGAACACTGTTAACAAAACGGCTGTTCTGGATATCTGCATTATGGTCTTTTTTTTCTTCCCAGTCTCAGTTGGGATGTGGTGGGATGGGCTCTCTCCGTGGCCTGTTGCTGCAGGCTGTCTCTGGGAGACCTTTCCTTCCCTTCCAACGCCCACTCTGGCTACCTCACCATGACAAAGAGGGACAGGGTTCACTTAAACAGGTGTTGCACAGACATTCACGTTTGTACCACTTTGTTTCGCTAATATGGGATCATGAAAAGATACAATTAAAGAAAGATTTTCAAGTCCTGATGTTTCCCAGTTGAGTCTTGAGTTAGACAGAGTTCTTCGCAAAGCATTGCTGGGAAATATTCTGTTTTACAAGAACTCACTTTTCTTTGCGTTTCTTGAGCGGCCAGATATTCATTCCACACAAGTCAAACAAATCAAATTATCATCACAGTAAATACTGTCATTTTTATACTTTGAAAGATGCATTAGTTACGCTCATTTGCGCAAAATTCTACAGCACATCCTCTGTCATCTGAATTGGATTGGTGTGTGTGTGTGTGTGTGTGTGTGTGTGTGGCAGCTCACCATGGGGTTAGATATGACTCTACCTTTAATACCTTTGTGAAGAACTCATTAGTCCAATTACCCCTGGGAAATGTGTTTAATATCGCAAAAATCTCAATTACAACACTTAATTGATATACTTATTTGCTTAATTGGTTTTCGTTTCCACTTTTTAAGAGGCACTGGAAATACTACTTACTCAATTAAATAGGCGGTTTCGTCTTTGTGTCGTTATTTTCAAAAAATATATGAAGGATATTGAATGGTGTTCACCGCACTGTTGATAACGTTCAGTTTGTTGGTGAAATTAGTTTTACAAATGTATTATAACATTTAAGACTTGCCCATTTCTTTCTTTGTCTACTTTAATCTGTATTTCCTCTGTTATACAATTAAGAACTTTCGTCTTGTAATTTCCTTCCTTTCTTTGTTAAACGATGGCCTCTGATTCAATACCGAAGGTTATCTTCAGATCTGAACAAACAAAACGTTGCACATCCTTAAACAGACACACACACACTCATGCACACACACACACACACACACACACATGCACGCATGCACACACACACTAATGCACACACACACACACACACATGCACACACACACACACACACACACATGCACACACACACACACACAGTCATGCACACACACACACACACTCATGCACACACACACACACACACTCATGCACACACACACACACACATGCACGCATGCACACACACACTCATGCACACACACACACTCATGCACACACACACACTCATGCACACGCACGCACACACACGCACACACACACACACGCTCAAACAAAGTAGCTGTACCGTCGATTAAAGCCACAATCTCACACGTCAAATCACAATCTACTGTAACGATTTACATTTCCAGTAATTCTATAGAAGAGGAGCTGAACCACCACCAGCATGCTCTTGTTGGCACGTTAAGAAAACAGTTTGTAACAATCAGGCGCTGTAAGGTTTGGCCATAAAACGTTGAACAGCTAACCCTGGACTTCCCATGTGTGTATTGTAGAAGTGTCCCTGCCGCAACACTTCAGAGCCAGTCTAACTCTAGAGGGTTTCTCCTTAGCATGTCGTTTCACCCACTCCTATTGATTCCTTATTGACCTGAGATGTCCTCGACTTCTACACACCCTCTCCTCCCTTTCACTAAAACACCCCTTCAACTGCATGGCAAAGAAAGACAGTCTCCTCATTGATTTCTCTCTCTCTCTTTCTCTCTCTCTTTCTCTCTCACACACACTCTCTCTCTATCTCTCTCTCGCTCTCTTTCTTTCTCTCTCTATCTCTATCTCTTTCTCTCTTTTTCTTTCTCTCTCTCTCGCTTTCTTTCTCTCTCTCTCTCTTTCTCTTTCTCTCTCTTTCTTTCTCTTTCTCTTTCTCTCTCTCTCTCTCTCTCTCTCTCTCTCTCTTTCTTTCTCCACTTTGCTCTCTCTATTTTTATCCTTCTATGTGGCTAGTCTCTCTCTGCTCTCCTGACCACAGCTCTGAAAAGGGCTGAAGTCTTCGCCTTCTGTTAGTGCTTCGCCACCAACAGCAAAAGGTTGAGAGGAGATTTTTAAAACCCCAATACAACTGGAAGCTCAGTAAGAAGAAATACCTTTGATATCCCCAACCATTTGGTTGTTCAAAGTGTTGATTTCAACACTCATCTGTACTCTGTTCAGCGAGTTTGCTTCGAATAAAAAATTTAAAAAAAAAGTTGAAGTACAAGTTGATAAGTTCAACTTCTGTAACTAATTATCTTTTTTTTCTCCGTATACCCCTGTGGAGATGATCCAACCTAGGCCTGAATAGGCTATCCCACCCTCTTGGACAACTCAAGAGACATGTTGGCTCTCTCTTGCAGATGGAACATAGGAACAGAAAGCAGAGAGAGTCCTTGGTGAATTGTTATACTGCTGTTTTGTGTAGTTTTTATTTTTATACGTTTGTTTGTTTGTTTGTTTGTTGTGCCATTCATTATATTTCTTTTGTTTCTGAGCTTAGTAGTTTGTATAAATGGTTCAGATTCTTCCTTTGATCTCATATGGAGAGAAAAAAAACAAAGGAAGTAAATTGAATGAAACCCTTGAACAGCGTTTTTTAAATATATATATATATATATATATATTTTATTATTATTATTATTTCGTCAAAGCTTGTTAGCTGGGTCTCGGAAATCCTCAAAGGATATGACGTACATGGAACAAAGACAATCCTGTATATTCGATTTAAACATGAACACATCTTCACTCAAGATGGTCTGCATGCATAATTTTATTAAGAATTCCCTATAGAGATATCAATTTAAAAGGTGTCCAGTTTGTGTCATGTCGCTTCCTCACTCGCAACTGCAACACCTTCCTTACTAACATACGGTATCAGATTGAGATACTGTTAATACAATTCCAATGGAGGAGTCGCATGAGCATAGTACAGTACACTGACAACCACGTTAAACATCAAACGCATTCAATTTTGTTTGCACTTGCCGTAATTATATTTAATCAAATGCCATTTTATTCACATAAACTAAGAAACGCCGGCAGTTTACCCTGCAGTCATTACAAACGACTTGACTCACAGTCCAGGGATATTTATGAAGTGTAAAAGACGTTAATGTCAGTTATTACAGCACCTTATTGGACTTAGATAATATGATTACGATAAGATCAATTAGAGCTAGTGATAATAGTGATTCGGGGCCGTTCTCATTTTGATGGCATTTGCGTTCCGTCTGGTAATGTATGTCCTATGGTGATAATTAAGCTCGAAGCTTCTGTGGCTCGCGAGCTGAGAGGATGCCTCACGCGGCGACCTTTCGCGATTAGAATCTCCTGTCTCTCAAGCCGTTTGCTTCAAGTGGCGCTTTTGAAGAAGCCAAAATTGATTTCTCCCCGGTCTTCGCTAATTTTGTGACGTGCGGAATGTTTACAGATATTCAGAGGGATCTAAGCCCTTCTTAATTGGTATCGTCAGAGTTAGGTAGAATACGCTTGAGGAAGGCATGGGGGAAAGATGGATAGAGCAACGATGGAAGGGACGAAATAATTAAATCCAGGCCTGTACTTAATTCTGATGAAGGAGTCTATTAAGAAGGCAGTTCTCTCTCTCAAGTACTCGCCACCTTCACCATAATGAACACACAGCACGCATCACGCACACTCCGACGCGATGATAGACCGAATATTCGACGGCACGGTCCATCATCTCTACATAGGGAGGTGGAAAATAACGATATATTTACACACATCTAGATTCTTATTCAGATGCAGAAGGCAATCTCAACGCTTAGTGGAAGGTTTCACATAGGCACACTGGATAAAAGGCTCCATTATCGTTTTAGATAAAAGATTTTTGAGGTTTTAATCAGCATCTAGTTTCACAGTGAGTCACACACTAAACTGGGTCGTAGGCCTACCGTCTTGGTGTTTAATGTTCTGCTGCTCTTTCAAAAGTATAAACACAACTAGAAGCATTTTAAACAAGGTTTTTGTCAATTTCATGTTTAGAACAGAAGTTTGTGCCAAAAGGGAAGTGCATTTATTATAAAATCCAACATACTCCAGTCCGAAACTGTGATGGGTTTGGTGAGATGGCTTCTAGACCACCATTTTACAATAAAAGTCACGAATTAACCTTGACTCATGGAAATGTCTGTAGGTCTTTTGTCAGTTCCATGTTTTAATTTATAAATTTGCATCAGTACGTAGAAACTATAATGATGCGATGATTATAAACAACTAAGTTTGATTGACAAACAGAATGCAATTAGTTAGTGTAGCTGGACTGTGTTTTTATTTGTGCATGTGAGAGTGAGGGGGGGGGAGGGAGAGACACAGAGACAAAGGTAGATACAGATAGGGAGGGAGAGAGAGAGAGGGAGAGAGGGAGCGAGAGAGAGAGAGAGAGAGAGAGAGAGAGAGAGAGAGAAAGAGAGAGAGAGAGGAAAAAGAAGTGTGCGTTGATCTGGACCCGTGATCTGGCGGTTCTGATCTGACACAGCAGGACAGGCATGGTTGGATAAGAGACACCACAGCCAGATGGTATCCACAGCACCCCTCCCCTCAGCAGCACTCAACCATGCCAACCTGCCTGATGGAATGATCTGTACGCTGTCATCTTGTCAACAATCCACCACCACATTCTAATTAATTGGGTCCTGTTGTTATTCCACAGAAGTACTTGTTTTTAATCACCACTGTCTACGATCGAATGGATCCTGAGTTTCTCTTGCGCGTACGGTCAGAATCGCGGGGAAACTCATTTTGAAACGAAACTTGAAGTGCTCAAACTTCAAAATCCAAACGTGAAACGTTTCCCTGAGGAGGTAACCGATGGTAACGTAGAGATTCACGCATGCTGCCCAGCTAGCTCCTCTGACGTCTAGGACTGATACAGAACCAACACGCTCACCTACGTTACCCATGCTGCAACTGAAGGGGGGGAGGTGGGGGGTTGGGGGGAGGTGGGGGAGGGAAGGCCGGAAGGGGGGGGGGGTTAATGGCACCCTCGAAATAATTCTCATCAAAGTTCAATCAATTTTTGCTTCCTTTGCCTGCAGCAGTTTATGAACGTCTTGATCCACGTTCCTTTTCTGAGGCTCTTGATGAGACAGAGTCCTATAGGGGATTCAGAGAGAGACAGGAAGTGGAGGAGGAGGAGGAGGTGGGGGGATGGGGTGCAGGAGGAGGAGGTGGGGGTTGGGTGGGTGGAATGGAGGAGGGGGTGGAGGGGGGGAGGGGTGGGGGAAGAGGGGAGGGGGAGGAGGAGGTGGAGTGGGGGAGGAGGGGAGGAAGGTGGAGGAAGAGGGAAGGGGTGGTAGAGGAAGAGGGGGAGGGAGGAGGAGGTGGAGGAGGAGGGGCAGGAGGGGGGCTGGGGGCAGGGACTGGGTCGCGGGATGCAGGAACTCCTCAGGTTGCGTGTGCGTTGGGAACAGGCAGGAGATTGAGAAGGTCAGATATGGTTGAGAACACACCACACCACGATGGTTCATTAAGATGAGATGTGTGCTCGCGTTCATTTAGCGCTTGTGTTGATCGTAACCCACACAGGACTTCTAAGGCTGGTCCACTGTGGAGTTATGAATGTGTAGAATCCGGGGCGAGGGCAGGGTGGTGTGGAGCGGAAACGCTTCCAGGGGAACGACTCACCTTGGCTGGGTCTCTCCCTGCTCCTTCATGGTCAAAGCCAGAGCAGGCTGGAGGGTACGATCGTTGACAGAGAGGTTAGAAGACCATCTTCTTTTGACCTTAATGAAGGTGTGTTATCTGATGGGGGTGCCTGATGGATGACCACTTAACCCTGAGCTCAGCTCTTAGCTCTCTGTGTTGACTGGGGCCCGCACCTTGCCACTCACACAC
>BROE01000016.1:16607578-16643790 GCA_036571765.1 Plecoglossus altivelis | reverse complement strand
AGGAGGTGGAGTGGGGGAGGAGGGGGAGGAGGTGGAGGAAGAGGGAAGGGGTGGTAGAGGAAGAGGGGAGAGGGAGGAGGAGGTGGAGGAGGAGGGGCAGGAGGGGGGGCAGGGGGGCAGGGACTGGGTCGCGGGATGCAGGAACTCCTCAGGTTGCGTGTGCGTTGGGAACAGGCAGGAGATTGAGAAGGTCAGATATGGTTGAGAACACACCACACCACGATGGTTCATTAAGATGAGATGTGTGCTCGCGTTCATTTAGCGCTTGTGTTGATCGTAACCCACACAGGACTTCTAAGGCTGGTCCACTGTGGAGTTATGAATGTGTAGAATCCGGGGCGAGGGCAGGGTGGTGTGGAGCGGAAACGCTTCCAGGGGAACGACTCACCTTGGCTGGGTCTCTCCCTGCTCCTTCATGGTCAAAGCCAGAGCAGGCTGGAGGGTACGATCGTTGACAGAGAGGTTAGAAGACCATCTTCTTTTGACCTTAATGAAGGTGTGTTATCTGATGGGGGTGCCTGATGGATGACCACTTAACCCTGAGCTCAGCTCTTAGCTCTCTGTGTTGACTGGGGCCCGCACCTTGCCACTCACACACATGTAAACACCCACACACATTTAAACACACACACACATTTAAACACTCACACACATTTAAACACACACACACACATTTAAACACACACACATTTAAACACACACACACATTTAAACACACACACACACATTTAAACACACACACACATTTAAACACACACACACATTTAAAAACACACACATTTAAACACGCATACACACACATTTAAACACACACACACACATTTAAACACACACACACACACACACACATTTAAACACATGCACACACATTTAAACACACACACATTTAAACACACACTCACACACAAGAAAGCTAAAAGAACTGTACATATACTGTATGTTGCATGAATAAATAAGTAAATCGAATTTTAAAATGCTGTTCTGAAGTCAAGGTAGGTTAAAGGTAATTAATGTGTTGTTTCTAAGCTCAGCCACACAAAATGTAAACGTATGAAGGCACAGTTAGAATAAAAACTTTAATGATAAAAAAACAAAACCATGAAGCTACCTTGAATCTTCACCAACATGCCTGGCTCTATGCCCTGACTGTCTGTTTACATGCAGAGCTTTCAGATGATTGTGATCTTGTCCTATCACATGCTGACAGCAATGAGCTGGAATTCTGTTCGCCACAGAGAGTAGCTGGCCACTCTAACCCCTCTCTCTCCTGCATCCCTCCCTTCTCAATCCCCCCAAAAAGCAATACAAACCAAAATAATACCTTTGGCGGTCCCCGCTGCGTGTGGTGTTGCTAAGGTTACCCACTCAGATGTCTCAAATTACTGGACGTGAGAGAGAGAGAGAGGAACCCACCAATAGGAGGCCTCCGGGTGATTGTGTTGTGTCTGTCCGTCGGCCTCTGATGTCACTTCATTTAGATTTACATCAGGTAGTAAATTAGAATAATCACTCAGAGAACACTACGGCCTCGCTTCCCGTTCCTTCTCTCTTTCGCTCTCATTTTCTCTTTTTTTGGTCTCTCTTTCTCCTTCCCTCCTTCTCTTTATCTCTCGTTCTCCCCCTTCCTCTCTTTTTCTCCCGCTCTCAGCTCTCTCCCCCTTCTCCGTCTCAATTTTCTCCCTTTTCCATTTGCATTTCTCTCTTTCTGCTCTCTCTCACAGCCATGCTAGGAGCGCTCAAGCTGAAAATATCGCTGTCTAGATATTTGTCCTGGGGGTGATGGAAGCGTCATTGTCTTGGGACTCCTCTCCCCGGTCTGGCCAGGCCGGTTGGGGCTGATCGTGGCAGCTGGGTGGCAGGGGGTATTTTTTTTTTTCATCCGAAGGAGGATTAAGGTTCAAGACCCCGCTTGTCTTAGTAAAATACCCAGCCCTGATCACGCATGCCCATACATGCGTCTGTCAGAGACGCTTTTGATTTCTGCTGCCGTCTACGGTTCTTCACCGTGTAGATGTTGTTTGTTTTCCTGTAATCCATTTCATCACTTTCCCCCCCTATTTCAAAAGTGGAAAAAAATGCCCTCTAGCCCTTTACCCATAACCCCACGAGAGTCTTCCAATGCTCTGCTTCCATTACACTAAACACAGTATTTAACCTACAAATATCACCATGCAAAACCAGAGATCGTAGCCCACTAGAGGCAGACAATGCTCGCGGAGAATCGCACAAATGGTGTAATTGCCACAGAGATATGATGAGAGGTCTTGCGGAATAACAAGTAGTATATTTCGGTTTCCCCCAGAAATGTTTTGGTGGTAGGTTAGATTTTTGTCCCAGTGATATTCATACAGGCATGACTATATCAACATGATGTCCTCCAATGAATGATATAAGAAATTACGAAGATGCAATTAAGTTTAAGAATGTTTATTGATGCATACATCCCCCCCCCCACACACACACACACACACACAATTTTGGGATCCCCACGAAAATGCAATTATTACGTCATGTCCGACGGGTTAAGAACACTCCCGCACATAGCTTAGTGTTAACCTTTTTGACAGAAATCTTGAGGAACCCAGCATTCCCCCAAAAAACACGATAAATACGTTTCATATTCACAGCCACCTCCCTAATAGCAAAGCGCTTGAGGGAACACAATAGAAGCACTTATCGCCACAAAAATCATACTGGTATTACAGCGACAAAAGCCTCAATGAAGCCTCTATAGCTATGCTAATTTTGTGTGACTGTAACATGCTGAGGTGTCTCCGGCAAGCGTAGCAGAGCAGCGTAACGACTGCAGTGCTGTCCATCCAGTCTGTGCAGACTGCCAGGCAGAAATATGGCCAGTTAATTGGCCCATGATGGCAGTGTGGCGAAGTGGAGATGGCCAACGGAGTGTGAGACGGAACGATGATTATTCTGGTGTGTTGTGATGTAAGGCTGGCCTGTAAGTGTGTTTTTGTCAGTGTGTATCGTGTTGGACCTGTGTGTGTGTGTGTGTGTGTGTGTGTGTGTGTGTGTGTGTGTGTGTCTATAGAGACCATTCAGCGCAGCAGGATAGCGGCAGCCCTGGACTTATTAGTCGCTCGTCGCGAGCTGTCAGCCAGCACGAAAGTCGTCACTCGATTAAAAAAACGCACAGACGAAAACTCCGAGCTTCTCGTGCACTGGGTGTCAGATGCGCGCGAACAATGTTAGTGTGTGTGAGTGCGTGCGTGCGTGTGTGCGTGTGTTTGTTTGTTTGTTTGTTATAACACATTTTCATAGGGAGTCCACTTCATCGGCGTCTCTAAGAGGGAAATCAACGGAAAATGAGAGAATTGGGAGAGACAACTAAGCGACGGAGTAGCCAATAAAAAAGTGCAGGTCTCGGTTTAATAAATCCACCGAAAAAGGGATGAAAAAAATGCCCATTAGAGTGGAAATTGAAGCCCTTTGTTGTTAAGTAGCAGTTCTGCCGATATTTCCCTGATGGTGGTGGAGATTCTCATGGCTGGAGTTATCCAGATGAGACAAACAAGAATTAAAATGCCATATGTTCCAATCAGGATACCTCAGCGGTGCTCGAACACTCCTGCAATCATTCCTCTCAATACAAAGACTCGCTTATTATTCTCTCAGTTTAACTTGTTTATTTATTTACTGTATTTGTTCATATTTCCATTGATTTAACTCCTAATTCATTACTCCGGGCTATATTTCATGATACACGTGTGATTGCGTGTGTGGATGTTTGGAAGGAAGTGAGACTTGGAGACACCCTTTATTCTGCTGTAATATAAAGCAGAATGAACAAATAATACCACTCCACTTAACACTTGACTAAAAAGAGCCTCTAGTTCAAGTTACAACAGCTAAAGAGATTGTTTATCTCGTGTATGCTTCTGCATTGGAAAGCATCATTCCTAAATACACCAACTCTTCAGAATTTTCTTCTAGTCAATGTCATCATATTTTTTGTTATGATCTAAAAACAAATAAGACCTGAAGGAAGGTGTGTATGTGTAGACAACTATTTGACATGCTGTCAGTTCTTAAAATTCATAATAAATAAAAATGAAAGTTGATCTTCCATCCACTGTCACAGTCTAACACTTGCTACTTGGGTTATAGTCCCTCATGCCCTGTCTGGCGCTGGTAATTGTGTGTTTTCAACCTGCCGTATTCGGCTAATTTAACCACAGATTGAAATGAAATAGCCCTGGCCCCCTCACTGGCTAGCAATCAGGAGTCCAATTGGACTGTGTTTTCTCTGCAGACATTAATGATTCCAAAGCTAATACTCATTGTTTGAAGTGACACTAGCGCCCTGGCATTTACTTAACCTTTTGTCTTATGTACAAGGCAGAGTCAATGCTGAATCCCGGCTTAATTAATATCTTTTCTCTTCTCCCTCCTCTGCCAACAGTCTGGTGTGAATATGCAGTCTGTCAGGGGCACACACAGACTGTTAGTACAAGGAGAGAGACAGAGAGTGAGAGAGTTAGCAACCAAGTACATTGCATTCAGTCGGATACATTTTCACTTTGTATTTTTTTTTTCCGCGGGAATTCCATCCAGTTTACTTCCCTTCCTATCTTTGCCGTTGTCATGATATCAAAGGGTATATAGTCACGCTATACTTGAAAAAGAATCAGAGAAAATCAGCTCTATTATATGTTATCTGTGTCTAAATGATACTGCGTTCTGACGTCTGGGATCAAAAAAATGAAGCATTGCATCATTAGTGAGATGAACGTCTCTGGATCAGCATCACAGGGAGTCAAAGTCACGCGGACGTCCACGTTGATCGTCGCAAATCAGATTCATATTTCTCATAATGACATGGACAGAATATCATCTGTACATGTGTAAACCAAACACACGACACACAAGACGCACTGTTGATCATTTCTCAGTCCCTGTCTGTGATTTGCATAGGTTTACACCGACCGTAGCGTAAAGAGTGACAGCAAAAACAATGTAAAGACAAAGATCAGTTGGGTAAGATAACAGTTGACACAGATCTGACTCTACTTTTCACTTGATCAACTGTAAATGATGATTAACCAAGGTTGCTGAGTGTATTCTACCCAGTCACATACTTTTGCCAATTTGCTTTGTCATCGTTTTTGCAAGTGTGAACTAAGGTGATTCTAACATTGTGTCGCTGTTGCTGTTTCTTGATCCTCACAAGGCCAGAAGGCTGCTTCTCTATTGCTGCTAGCCTTTGAATAAAACTGTTTGACTACTTCCTGCCTGATAGGAAGACTATTTGTTTTTTAACATAATTTACTAAACTATTATAGTGCTGGAGGAATGTGGTGTTTGTGACGTGTGTTGGACATTTCTCACAAGCAATGCTCATTACTATCATTCCAGTAGAAAATATCAATTGAAAGCCAGTGTGGGGGATGTCAGGGAAACACGGCTGAAGGCAAACACTTATTTATTTCATCTGTGAGCTTTAAGAGAGAGAAAGAAGAAATGTGTTTTGTTTTTTCCGTGAACCAGCAAAACACATTCTCAGAGCTAGCTAGAGATGGCAGGGTGGAGAGTGAGAGAAAGAGAGAGAGAGAGAGAGAGAGAGAGAGAGAGAATTAGCTCCAAGGACCTCTGTCTTAAATCCACTTTTACGACCCTCTCAGTTCAGGGCCCACACTCCTAAATAAGAATCAATGAGTAGTTAAGACCATGGCCCTGCCAATAACAGCCTGCATAAACTACCAGGCAAACAATGACAGCATTCTGTTGCGTTTCCAACAAACAGTGAATTATAATCCTCCCCAAGTCTTTCACGGTGAGATTTAGTCCTCTCTGTTTTTCATTGCCACTTCATGGCTTGGAAGAACAAACATACCTCTGCCCTTCCGCTCTTGCAGAAAAATAAATAAACCAATTGTAAGTGTGTCTCTGGCAGCGAAGCATCTTCTTCTCTCTCTGCTCCCGTTACTCTTCTCACAGACACACTTGGGGTGACGCAATTCATTTGTGATGCTGTACTGGAACAAAACAACTGGAATCGTGAGGCATAAATAAACACATTGATCTTATCAGCATACTGTGACAAGAAATGTGAGAATACTGGACCAAGAGACAGACAGACATACTAGACATACAGACCGATAGGCAGGCAGGCAGGCAGGCAGACAGACAGACAGACAGACAGACAGGCAGGCAGGCAGGCAGGCAGGCAGGCAGGCAGACAGACAGACAAGCAGGCAAGCAGGCAAGCAGGCAGAAAGACAGACAGACAGACAGGCAGAAAGACAGACAGACAGACAGACAGATAGATAGATAGGCAGGCAGGCAGAAAGACAGACAGACAGACAGACAGACAGATAGACAAGCAGGCATACAGACAGACAGACAGACAGACAGACAGACAGACAGACAGACAGGTCTCATTTCTATGTGCTGTGTGCGTGTGAGTGGTTTGTGCTGAGTGGGTTGAGAGAGGTCAGCCCATAGTCAGTGGGCTATGTCGACTGGGGTCTCCCTGGAGGTCTCTCTCTGTGGGCTGGTCTCTCTCTCTCTGGAGGTATCAGATGAAGTGGTCAGTCTCTGACAGGTAGCAGCGAGGCTGGCAGTGGCTGCTGTGGGCTGGAAGGAGGAGGAGGTCAAGGATGTGTGTGTGTGTGATGCTTCTAACCAGGAGGGCAGAACAGTCCTGTGCTGCAGAGCATGTCAGGAACAAAGCCACAGGGACACTGAGAGATGGCTCTCTCTGTCTCTCTATCTGTGTGTGTCTCTATCTGTCTCTCCTCTCTCTGTCTTTGTCTCTCTATCCGTGTGTCTCTCTCTCTGTCTCTCCTCTATCTGTCTTTGTCTCTCTATCCGTGTCTCTCTCTGTCTGTTTCTCCTCTATCTGTCTTTGTCTCTCTCTCTTTGTCTCTTTCCCTCTTTTTCTCTCTGTCTCTTTCTTTGTCTGTCTCTCTCTCTGACTCTCTTTGTCTCTCTCTGTCTCTCCTCTATCTCTCTGTCTCACCTCTCTCTCTCTCTCTCTCTCTCCTATATCTCTCTCTTTCTCTGTCTCTGTCTCTGTCTCTCTCTGTCTCTGTCTCTGCCTCTGTCTCTGTCTTCTCTCTCTCTCTCTCTCTGTCTCTGTCTCTCTGTCTCTGTCTCTCTCTCTCTCTGTCTTTGTCTCTCTCTCTTTACTCCTCTCCCCCTCCATCACACCAAAACAAACCCAGCCTGTGACAGACGTCCCCTTCACCTACAGACTGAACCCAGTTAAAGACGTGCACGTGACGCATCTGCGCTGTAGTAAGGATCTGAGAGCCTAGGTAGGAAAGATTAGTGGGGGAGCGATAATGAGGAGGGCAGGGGTCAGCCTACCCTTCTCAGGATCCTGTAAGCTGTCCCTCGCTGCCATACCAATACCCACCGCTGCGAAGGAAACTTTAGGCGAAAAATATCGTCCGTATTCTCCTAAGCTGTGATTCCTGCGCGTGTATGCAGACTCACGTTCCCTCACGCCTCATCCTGCACTTGCATACATTTGGTGCGCCGCGGCAATTAATTGTTCAGGGTTTTAGTCTTAAAGCTCGTTGGTTGACCAAAGCTGAGGAAAGGGTTTGTTCTCACCATTGGTATCTAAATTAAATTGTCTTTATCTCCTGCGGAAAAAGGGAAACGAGTGTAGAAAAATTAATTTGTTAGATCAAAAAAAGAAAGAAAGAAAGACAGAAAGAAAGAAAGAAGGAAAAAAATTCAACACATCAAACAAACTTCGTCTTCAGACAGGGCGTACCGAAACTGGCCTTCCTTTTTTTCTTTAATTAAGAAAGCATTCTATTATTAAACCAGATGAAAAGGAAACATCAATTCAAACAGCACAGTCATATTGGACTACTACTAATCTTTTGGTAATTATTTTTTAATTGAATCTTTTGAACACAAAAGCCGAGAGCAGATGCTTGCATTATTCCTGTCCCCCATCGCACACCAAGTCATGTATGCTAGATGATGCGCTGCCATGTTCAAGCCAACGGGAAAAGGAAGTTGAGGAAGAGAGAGAGAGAGGGATTAATAGAGGGAGGGAGGGACGGATGGAGGGACGGATGGACAGACGGACGGACAGAGGGAGGGAGGGAGGGAGGGAGGGATGGACAGACGGACGCAGAGAGGGAGACAGGAACTCAGGCACAGTTGTTCTCTGGCCGCAGAGACACAAACTCCAGCGTGGAATGAACAGCTCAGAAGACAAAGATCTTCAGATGCTTGAATCTGCACACACACATACACACACAGACACAGACACACATACACACACAGACACAGACACACACAGACACAGACACACACGCAGACACACAGACACAGACACACACACACGTACACACACACACACACACAGACACACGTACACAAAGACACACACACGCACACACATACACACACACAGACACACATACACACACACACGTACACAAAGACACGCACACACACACATATACACACAGATACACACGCAGGGTTGTCAGGATACTGCTGATACCATGAGTAAGTAATCAAACACAGAGGTCAAGCAAGTTTGAATTGAAACCCAGATTTGTGTCTTCTTCACTTTTCCTCTCCTTTCCCTCTATCCCTCTTTACAACCAAGTCCACGTCTGGACAAACAGGGTCTGTGAGCATCAACATCTGGGGATTGCTGATTCGCTCAAGTACATAATGATTCATCTCAAAGGCACTAGTGCTTAAAAGAAGTCTATTAGTCGAACCTGATGTAAACTTGCAAGGATTTGAGAAGAGGAAAACAGCTCACTTCTCGAGCGGGAGACCACATTCCTCCTTGCATTTGATACGCTTCATATGGGAGAATTTCTGAAGTGAGTTCTGAGATGCTTCAGGGTACTTAAGATATGTTGGTGAGATCCTAAGAGGGACTTAAGACCCGACAAATAGCTCTGACCAGCTATAAAGAGGTGTCTTTAACTGTGCGCTACGCAACAGCACATGGGTCCTAATCATGTAAAATACTCGGTAGACTTAGCCAAAGCAGGCTAAATCACATTACACCTGCATTCTACGTGTGTTTGACTGTGAGGTGGTACAGGCCGGAATGGTCTTATGGAGCGGAGGCTAACTAAACTTATGGTAGTGTGAAGCCGGGCATGGAGTAAGCACACTGGCATGCTAACGAACACACACTCGCATAGACACACACACTCGCATAGACACACTCGCACAGACACACACACACACACACACACACACACACACTCGCATAGACACACACACACACGCACAAATACACATATACACTCGCATAGACACACACACACACACTCGCTCAGACACACACACACTCACACAGACACAAACACTCTCGCATAGACACAGACGCACAGACACACACATACACTCGCATAGACACACACATACACGCATATACACTCGCATAGACACACACACACACGCAGACACACATAAACTCACATAGACACACACACTCCCACAGACACACACACTCGCACAGACACACACACACACTCGCTCAGACACACACACACTCCCACAGACACACACACTCCCATAGACACACTCAAGCCCACTCACAGGTGTATCGTCCCATTCCCCTTTTAGTCTTAAGGTAAACCCAAGAAGTACAACAATCTTCAAGCAAACCGCAACAATCTGAATCCATCAAGATTTCTGGTGCCTTAAAAAAGGTTTGACATGTGTGGCATGCTTCACCATCAGAGTCATACATGTTCCTCTTGATAACAGGCTGGAGTCGCAGTTTCCAGACAGACAAGAATCATGAGAGCGGAGAGGAGAGGAGGGAGAGGAGAGGAGAGGAGGGAGAGGAGGGAGAGGAGAGGAGGGAGCAGAGAGGAGAGGAGGGAGCGGAGAGGAGAGAGAGGAGGGAGCGGAGAGGAGAGGAGGGGGTGGAGAGGAGAGGAGGGAGCGTAGAGGAGAGGTGGGAGCGGAGAGGAGGGAGCGGAGAGGAGAGGAGGGAGCGTAGAGGAGAGGAGGGAGAGGAGAGGAGGGAGCGGAGAGGTGGGAGGATCTGAGACAGAAAGACAGAAAGGGAAACACAGTTGCTTCAGAATGAGAAGATAAATAAACAATTACATAAATAACCTTGAGAGAAGTCACCTGTCTTCTGTGTGCGGTACAGATGGTGACAGCTCGTCAGGGAAATGAAGGGTCTGTCTTAGACGTCTCTGTGCCTGCAGCCAAGGTCCTCTACCAACACTGGCTTGTTCGCAGAGCCTAAAAGGATTTTTAGTCCAACACACACTCACACACACACATATTACCGTTCTTACACAAGCAAAGCACATGCGCAAAGTCTCTTTTTTGACCAGAATAGAAAGGTACAACAACAATGTCCAACCGCAATCTTGAAATGACGAGAACTTAATATACTTTGACCCACTCATCTCTCACCTTGAGTTCTAAATAATCTATTTACAGTATGTCTCCGTTTAAAGAGCTTGACACCTCTGTCTTTCTCATATCTAATGTTCTCCTTTCTTGTAATTCACGTGTGCGGATTCAAGCAACCCTGAAGCAGGATTCATTCCACCCAGTTCTTCAGCGACGATATTTAGCTCAGTTCAATGGCTTCCACAACGTAAGGAGAGATGCTACAGTGAAGGGATCAGGGAGTCTTTGTTTTGTTTTTGTTTTGGTTGTTTAAACCAAAGTAGACAAAACAAACATTGCTTTGAGCTAGAGTACACATGTTGAGGTTCACACTGTTTGTTAAATTGCAGGGCTGTAAATACCACCATTACTTGGGGAAACAATATTGTGGATTGTTTCCGTGTGTTGTTTTTGTTTGTGTGTTTTAGTCCACTATCTATGCAGAGCATGGATGGTGATGCAGTGTTGGGAGTGTGTGGGTGAACTGTATGGCTGTTATACAACGCATGATTGAGCTCCTGGGAACACAGGCAAGTCTTGTTGACCAGGACCGGACCAACAACATTTAGATTCTTTTTTTCCTTTTTACATTTTTTACTGTAAACAACGTGTGTACTTCTCAATATTCTTCTCTTTAATTGTATTCTTCTTAGTATTTGGATTTGGACTATTATGACATGATAAACTTGATATTGTTTATGACACCGTGTTCTCTATCCAGTTCCAAGTTCCAAGTATAGTCTGGAAGGACTCATATGCTACAATACTCAGTTTGACAGAGCTTTCCAGAAGCGCTTATTGCCCTCGCTCCTTCAAATCGGGCCAAGGCTGAATTCCGAGCAACGTTCATGTAACACGAGCACTTAACATTGTGAAACTGACTGTAAATGCAAACAGGCATAACTTGGGACGACCTGCACATTTTGGGGTCTTTCTTCCAGTTTCACACCATGTGTTGTGGTTGGAAGAAAGCAAAGCGAAAAAGCAGAGGGATTGAAATGAGAGGAATATATATATATATAGAGAGAGAGGCCAGAGAGAGGGAGGGAGAGCAGATGGAAGGAGGAAAGAGAGAGAGAGGGATGAAAGAGAGAGAGAGGGATGAACGAAATAGAGGGAGGAAAGAGAGAGAGGGGGATGAACGAGATTGAGGTTGGGGTAGAGAGAGAGAGGGGTGAACGAGATGGAGGGGGGAAAGAGAGCGTAGAGAGCAGAGAGGTAGGAAAGAGAGAGCAGACAGGTAGGAAAGAGAGAGCAGAGAGGGAGGAAAGAGAGAGCGTAGAGAGGGAGGAAAGAGAGAGCAGAGAGGGAGGAAAGAGAGAACAGAGAGGGAGGAAAGAGAGAGCAGACAGAGTCTATGGAGAAGGTTCAGCTTGAGGGTTCGTGTATTGTAGTATGGACGTCAGCCTTAATAGAGCTTTGATCTCTTTCCCATGATGACTCAGTGATGCCATCGTCCTCAGCCAATCAGGAGAGAGAAGGGGTGGAGGGGATTCAAAGAGACGTGGGGAGGGATAGTGGTGTGTGTGTGTGACGTGTGTGTGTATGTATGGTGTATGTGGTGTGTGTTTGTGTTTGGTGTGTGTGTGTGTGTGCGCGCATGGTGTATGTGGTGTGTGTGGTGTGTGTGTGTGTTTGGTGCGTGTGTGTGTATGCATAGTGTATGTGGTGTGTGTCTGTGCGTGCGTGTGTGTATGTGTATGTGTATGCATAGTGTATGTGCGGTGTGTGTGTGTTTGTGTGTCTGTGGTGCGTGTTTGTGTGTGTGTGTTTGGTGTGTGTGGTGTGTGTGTGTGCGTGTGCGTGCGTGCGTGTGTGTGTGCGTGCGTGTGTGCGTGTGTGTGGCGACGGGGGGGCAGTTCTGTCCTGGTTCCAGCAGGGTCTGGCCTCCCGATCTCCAGCGTTAAGGTGCAACCTTAAAGTCTACATCTCTGTTTCTTTCTCCTTCTTCAGTCTGGGATCAAGAGTAGAGAAGTCCAGCTGAGCCAGTCCCAACACAACCGCTGTGATGTAACCACAGGTAACCCAGTCAAGAGCACAACAACATTCCTACTTTACCACTGTTCACTTTTCCCAGCGACAGTTTAGCGTGTCTGGGATGCCGGTCCAAGTGATGCCGGATGTGTTGTGGACGGATGTATTGTGGACGGATGTGGACGGATGTGTTGTGGACGGATGTGTTGTGGACGGATGTGTTGTGGACGGATGTGTTGTGGATGGATGTGTTGTGGACGGATGCGTTGTGGACGGATGCGTTGTGGACGGATGTGTTGTGGATGGATACGTTGTGGATGGATGTGTTGTGGACGAATGCATTGTGGACGGATGTGGACGGATGCGTTGTGGACGGATGTGGACGGATGCGTTGTGGACGGATGTGGACGGATGCGTTGTGGACGGATGTGGACGAATGCGTTGTGGACGGATGTGTTGTGTGTGGACGGATGTGTTGTGGACGGATGTGTTGTGGACGAATGTGGACGGATGAGTTGTGGACGGATGTACTGTGGACGGATGTGTTGTGGACGGATGTGTTGTGGACGGATGTGTCAGGGATGTGAGGAGGGGAGACGCTGATGAGGCCAGAGGCTTTGTGCACTGTGATGGTCATTTAGGGTCAGGTTAGACTGTAGTAGTTGATCACTGTAATGATCCACCCACTAACAGCCAGGCCTAAGGGCAACGCTGTGGAACAATGTTCCATGTCCTTATGATACTGAATAGAATTTGCATGAGCTTCCATACCAGCACCAGCTGCTCTCGCTAATAACAGTCCGGATTAGATTCTGCTGCCATAGCTACTGATTAAAAAGAAAAAGAGGAATCTCTAGAAAGTAATGAATGAAGTTGTGAACGTAATTAATAGATAGAGGAGTAAAGAGAGGACGATTTGTCATCTCTTCTTCTCCACACAATGCTATTGTTCCCACGACATTCATAAGTCACTGTTATTAACGATTCTGCCTTCTCTCTCAACCACATTTACACGCTCCAACTTTCTTTCGTCACGGTCTGTGGAGTAGGTAGAGTCATCTTTTAATATTTTATATATATATATATAGGTATATATATATATCTATATATTTATGCTTTTTTCCCCTTGGTCATTGTACATGTCTCCTGAGAGACTAAATTGGACTTAGGTGCTTTGATATGCAGGTCTTCAGTTGAAAGCAACGTCAGGTTTGAAGAGACACAGAAGCGTTTGGTATCCTTCGTTGAGTGTGACATGTTGAATTAGTGCTGGGTTCACCCTGCATATAGAAAGCCAACAGTCAATATTTTGTAAATGACTCTTCAGAGCTTTATATGTTGAGGAGAAAAAAATCATTTGAATGTCCCCATAGATACGACATCAACTTTAAACTCTTTCTTTGTGCTCTGTGGAAATATCCAGCGTTATTACAACGCAACACTTACATTAATCCTATGCTTGATTATCAAATTGGCATAGTAGTGTTTTTGTTCACTTCAGAACAACCATATCATGCAGAATTTTCTATTATTTCAAGCTTATGGTTATGTCTAGACAGGGAATATTACAGAATTGTCTTGTGGTGGCCTAAATGTTCGTGTAACTTTATATTCAAACATGTGAAGTGGTATTCTACGGAAAACTCAAGACTTAGTGAATGTGCCAGGTCTCATAAAGATGAAAGTGTTGTCAGATGACACTGTCTGGCCGCAGTTAAACACTTCTGGAAAACACAGCTCAGATGGGAACTGTCTGATCGCACGGGACAGTAATGGTACCCAATCTCAAACGAGGATTATTAAAATACAGAAGTTTTCACTTTTCTTTCAACAGTTTGAACTGAACGTCGACGCAACCATACAGTAGCGACTGATAGAGATGTTATTTAATATCTTGGGATGGGATGACTACAGTTTGAAAAGTCAGATGTATATTGCTCCTCTGTTATGTTGGGGTTTGAAACCCGAGTCCAAATGCTTGCTCGTAACTTTCGTACGGTAGCTAATCGTAGCTCATTTTCAGTGACGAGACAATCAAAGTCCAAAAGGATTTCTACTTTCTTTGAAAGTACTGCTTTGTCCTGTGGCTCATAAGTCACATAAGTACTGCGTCGTGAATCATCACTCTTTGACACTTCATGAATTCACCACTATTATCTTAAGATTTACAACTCAACACCTGCTTTTAGGAAGCTCTCATAAATCTCCACATAATATATATATATATATTATATATAATATATATATATATATATATATATTATATATATATATAAAACGAATCGAGTCCATCTTGGGGTCCTGCATTGTGTGATTAGTATTCAGTTGCAGGATTCGACCCCCCCCCCCCTGCTCCTTGCTTCTCTCACCCAGCTCAACTCCCTCCTGATGAAATGAATTACACTGTCTTTTGTCAAAGTGCTTTAATCATATTAGCGCGAACTAAAGTGACAGAGTATTGTTCGTGCCCGAGACAAAGGAAATAACATATGAACTATGATAGACCTCAGAGTCTCTCTCTCTCTCTCTCTCTCTCTCTCTCTCTCTCTCTCACTCTCTCTCTCTCTCTCTCTCTCTCTCTCTTACACACACACACACACACATTCATTCTAAATAATGACACGTCGCGCTTCCTGTCAGCGGGAGAGAGGAAGGAGGTTTGATTTGGCTGCTATCACCAGCTTACATCAGACTAATGTGTAGTAGACGATCTGAACCCTTCCAACTGGGGAGGCCAAGCTAGAGGCCATTTGTACTCTTTAAGGGGCCAGTCACATGAAACGTGTCTGTCATACTCAGTCTTCTTCACTGCATGGCAGGTATTAACAGGTAAAAGACCATGTTTATAATCATTTTCAATTCGTATGCATTCCACATACATTTTCAAACGACAATTTGTATCAGTTGCATGGATTTTAGACTACAGTTTTTGTGGTTTCTTGCAAAAAGAACAACGTTGCAAAGAATGTATTATGTCATAGTCATTATATGCTGGTGAGGAGAGAGAGCAACATAGAGAGAGACAGAGACAGAGACAGAGAGAGCGTGAGGGACATAGAGAAATAGAGAGAGAGAGTGAGAGAGACAGAGACAGAGTGTGAGGGACATAGAGAAAGAGAGAGTGAGAGAGACAGAGAGAGAAAGGGAGAGACAGAGACAGAGAGAGTGTGAGGGACATAGAGAAAGAGAGAGACAGAGAGTGAGAGAGACAGAGAGTAGAGAGGGAGAGACAGAGAGAGAGAGGGAGAGACAGAGAGGGGGGGGTTTAGGGTTAGGGTTGGGGGGAGAAAGAGAGAGATGAGGAGTGAGAGAGACAGAGAGTGAGAGATACAGAGTGAGATACAGAGTGAGGCCTCAGAGCAGGACAGTATGATAGCCCCAGTCCCCAGCCCGGACCCTGTAAACGTGAAGGAGCTATTAAAGGGGGCGGGGGGGCGGGAGGGGAGGGGAGGGAGGGGGAGGGGTGGGGGGCAGAGCAGAGGTATCATTTTAACATGATTAGCCTCAAGTCTTAAAGCACTGGCTTAAGGAGAGTCTGCCAGCACTGACACTCTTACACACACATGCATGCACGCTGCCGCACACACACACACACACACACACATGCATGCACGCTGCCATACACACACACACACACACACACATTCTAACTGTACACACACACGCACGCTGCCTCACACACACACACACACACATGCATGCTATCTGTACACACACACACACAGGCACGCTGTTGAACACACACCCATGCTAAACCGCACACACCCGCTGACGCACACACACCCGTTAACTTATAAAGTGTACACACGCACGCACGCACAAAACACACACATACTGGCTGCTAGGGAATTGTTAAACGATCGGCCTAGCACTTAATTCAATAATTCCTTCTCTTTTTCTCGCTTCCCCCTCGCCTCCCTGCATTGATGAGGCCGGTTTAAGGAAAGTGATATTTTGCATATCTGGCTAAGTGTTCTTAACAACCCCCAGCTTGCACCATGTTAAAATTAATAAATAATAAAACGAGGGGAAAGTGTGATCTTGCCAAGGAAATAATTTGCTGCTCTTGAACCAATGATGGCATGCACTTTATGCAAATTGGTGTCTAGGGACAACAAAATCCTCTTAATACATATGCAGACTTCATAAAAAAAAGACGAGAGGAAAGGAGGGAGGGAAGGAAAGGAGGGAGGGAAGGAAAGGAGGGAGGGAGGGAAGGAATGGAAGGAGGGAGGGAGGGAAGGAAGGGGGGAGGGAAGGAAGGAAGGGGGAGGGAGGGAAGGAAGGGGGGAGGGAAGGAAAGGAGGGAGGGAAGGAAAGGAGGGAGGTAAGGAAAGCAGGGAGTGAGGGAGGTAAACAGGATGAGTAAGATGAGGAGAAGAGCAAAGGGGATAAATAGCAAGTCAGCACAATATTTGCTGGTTGAATGTCGCTGTCTGAAATATCACATCAAGGATATTTAAATACAATTTTGTAATGAGTTTGTGTGTGTTAATATGTGTATGTGTGCAGTATGAAAGTTCATTGCTTTCACAGTGAATGTTTGGATTTTGATGTTGCGTGGCATGCCTCAGATTTGAATTAGGGTTGTGGTCATGACCAGATCAAGAAAACAACTGAAAAAGTAGAACATTTGAAAAAAATAAATAGCTACCAATAACAGAAAAAACGATTGATATCTGATTCAAAGGAAAACAAAAAAAATGCAAGCATATGTGTTCCATACATTTGCATTTCTGACTGGATCACAAATATATATTTTACAGGTTTAAAAAGGGTTATGAACACACACGTACAGAAATCTTCCTCCTCCCCACACACACACTCAGACATACTCATACACACATTGGCAGAAACACACACACAGACAGAAACACACACACAGACAGAAACACACACACAGACAGAAACACACACACAGACAGAAACACACACATACAGAAACACGTACACAGACAGAAGCACAGACAGAAACACACAAACACAAATACACACAGACAGAAACACGCACACAGACAGAAACACACACACAGACAGAAACACACACATACAGAAACACAGACAGAAACACACACACAGACAGAAACACACACATACAGAAACACACACACAGACAGAAACAGACACAGACAGAAACACGCACACAGACAGAAACACACACACAGACAGAAACACACACAGACAGAAACACACACACAGACAGAAACACACATAGACAGAAACACACACACACACAGACAGAAACACACACAGGTACCCAGACATACTCCCAGCTCAGTGAGGAGGCTTTCTTCCCGGTGTGGGGCTCAGCGTGTCTTTCATGTCTGTCGGTGGCGGGCCTCCCTGATGCTGCTGCTTTTGTATTGTTTTATTATTTATGCAGGAGGGGGGCGGGGGAGGGCCAGGAGAGCTGCGATCGGGCAGGAGGGTGGGAGAGGGGGGAGCGAGAAGGCCACGGTAGCGCAACGACCGGACGGCAGGGATCCAGGCTATCAGGAGGAGCATCTGAGGGGCGGACGACGACCAGAGGTGAAGTACGAGAGCGAGCAGAAATGCAGAGCAGCAGGCGCACTATCTAGGACGCGCGCGGGGGATCGGCAAGGGTGGCGCAGGCAGGGAGCACCCGAGGGGATGGCCAAGCACCCGAGGGTGAGGAAGAGTGCGCAGAGGACAACCAAAGCAACACGCCAGCAAGGATATCGACACGGCTAGAGGGGGGAGTATCGCGAGCGAAGAACAGAGCCGGTAGGAGGGAACGGGAAGTGGCAGCGGTAGCAAAGCCGAAAGGGAACATGAGAGTAGAAGGAGGTGAGACAGTGCAGTGAGCGGAGCAGAGGAACACGCAACGGTAGCGGAGCCGAAGGCGAGCGGGAGGGATCCAGAAGGGCTATAGGACCGCCCAGGGGAGCAGGAGGGGGTGGCATGTGCCTCCCATTACTGATGGGGAGGGGTGAGAAGCTAATTCATATTCTGTTTCAGCACCATCTTAGGAAGCTGAAGTGCTTGAACCTTTTTTTTTCAACCGAATGCAGAGAAAAGACAGGAGAGACAGGAGAGAAAAAGACAAGAGGGAGAGAGAAGAGAGAAAACAAGAGGCGGTGAGGAAATAGAGGTGGAGTTGAAAGAGGAGGAGGAGGCTCTTCTCTTAGGTGGGAGGAGAACAGCGAAAATGTTTATGGTAATTATACCACACACACACACAAACACACACTACACACACACGGGCGTGCCATCTGTGTGAGTGGTTCGAGTTGTTGTTGCTACTCTAGGTTGTATGTTGAGCATGACCAGAGCTGCTGAGAAAACTTTGTCTGTTGAAGACAAAGTGCCAGAGCCCGTGTGTTGACCTGTGTTTCCGTATCTTGGATCCCCACGAAAACTGGATGGCACGAGTGAAGGTGGAGTGTCCAGACAGGACTATAATTCCCAGGACAGGCACGAAACAGCCGACCGTGAGGGGGTGAGGATTCCGCCGGCCAACTAAGCCCTTGTACACCTGAACCAGATGGAGACTTGGTCAAACTTTTTTAGATCCGTTCCTTGGCATCCTGTTAATAAGACAACTTCAGTCTGGCCTGGAGTGGATGAGCGGGGGAGAGAGACAAATATCAAGTGGGGAGTGTGTAGTTGTGTGTGGTTGTGTGTAGTTGTGTGTGGTTGTCTGTAGTTGCGTGTAGTTGTGTGTGTATAAGAGATGCTGATGACCATGAGGAACTTGCTTGCTCTCTCTCCACCTATGGTATATATGTGGTATATATGTATGGTAAATATTGTGTGTTGTGTGTGTGGTAAATATACTTGTACACTGTGTGAGTGTCTGAATGTGCCTGTACGTTTGTGTGTGTGTGTGTGTGTGTGTGTATATGTGTGTGTGTATGTGTGTGCGAGTGCGTGTATGTGTGTGTGTGTGTGTGTGTGTGTGTGTGTGTGTGTGTGCACCTCTCAAAGTTGTCACATGGGTTAGGGTTCGTTTCACGGGCAGGTCTAGGCCACCTACAGGCTAAAGCTAACGGTGATCCACAGCGCTAACTGTAATCTGGCAGCGCTAACAGTGATCCACAGAGCTAACGGTGAACTGTAGCGCTAGCCGTGATCCACAGAGCTAACGGTGAACTGTAGCGATAGTCGTGATCCACAGAGCTAACGGTGAACTGTAGCGCTAGCTGTGATCTACAGAGCTAACGGTGAACTGTAGCGCTAGTCGTGATCCACAGAGCTAACCATAAACTGTAGCGCTAGCCGTGATATACAGAGCTAACTGTGAACTGTAGCGCTAGTCGTGATCCACAGAGCTAACGGTGAACTGTAGCGCTAGTCGTGATCCACAGAGCTAACGGTGAACTGTAGCGGTATCCATGATCCACAGAGCTAACGGTGAACTGTAGCGGTATCCGTGATCCACAGAGCTAACGGTGAACTGTAGCGCTAGCCGTGATCCACAGCGCTAACCATGATCTGTAGCGGTATCCGTGATCCACAGAGCTAACGGTGAACTGTAGCGGTATCCGTGATCCACAGAGCTAACGGTGAACTGTAGGGCTAGCCGTGATCCACAGCGCTAACCATGATCTGTAGCGGTATCCGTGATCCACAGCGCTAACCATAATCCCCAGCACTAGCGGCGATCTCCTGCGCTAACCATGATCCGCGGCGATGGCAGCAGTTTAGACGACACAGGAAGAAGCTGTTGGTGACTCTCATCCAGGCTGTGTGTCAACATCTGGCCTCGCTCGCGTCTCTTCAGCTTTCACTCTGTTTGCCCGGACATGACACTGATCGCCCTCTCTCCTTCCACAGAGGGTCCCGCTCAGACAGACTGCTTCCGCCTCAGCTACAGGATGGCTAAACCAAAGCGATATCCGCAGTGCCCTTGTCTGTCCCCGCTATGTCAACACTCTCCGCTGCCCTGCCCCGCTCCGACACAATGCCCAGAACCAAGACCACACTGCCCTGCTCTGACACGATGCCCAGAACCAACACCACCGCCATCAGGCTGAACCAATCTAGACTAATCATGGTTTCCGTGTGTGTGGGTGTGTGTGTGCTTGTGTGTGTGTGTGTGTGTGTGTGGCTGGGTGTGTGTGTGTGCTCGCTCCTTCCGTGTCCTCCTCATCTTGTGTAAGTGAAACATGCCCCTCAGCATGTGCAGAATGGCTCAGTATCAAACAGTAAAATAAGCACTGCCCTTAACAATGAGTCTGATTGTGTGTGTGTGTGTGTGTACGTGTGTGTGTGTGTGTACGTGTGTGTGTGTGTGTGTGTGTGTGTACGTGTGTGTGTGTGTAAGCGTGTGTGTGCGTGTGTACAGAATGAGATGGATGTGTACTCTGTTTCCTGAAATAACAGAACCCATTATCCCAGATAGGCAGGACTTATTACTTAGCCACTCTTTAACTAATAGAGAAATATGCCAGAAAACGGAGTCTATGCCAGTCTAATCTATGCCAGTCTAATCTATGCCAGTCTAGTCTATGCCAGTCTAATCTATGCCAGTCTAATCTATGCCAGTCTAGTCTATGCCAGTCTAGTCTATGCCAGTCTCTTGTGTCAGTCATAGCAGGACATACAAGCTAGACAATCTGAAGCAAAAAAACCCCAGATAATGTGCATTCCTTTACCTGGCCTTTCACACAACCAATAAATAGCAACCTTTTATATTGCTAGGTCTATAGTGCTGCCAATGAAGAAAAACGTTCAAAAGGACATTGTTACACGACACACACAGACATCTGCCAAAGGTTATGGGCACGTAGCTATTATTCTGAGGAAACCCACGGTCATTTTTGTCACAAAACCCTCTACAATGCAACTTCACTTACGGTTATTTTGTGTGTACTACAACACAAAGATCTACAGACAAATGGTTCACCCTTTAAAAAACACCATCCTTGCCTCTTAAGAGAGCGTATACCATGCTTCCTAATGTGTGAAAGCATGATTCTTTGGGATGATATATTGAATTTCAATAAAGAATGCGGTTTGGGTGGTTTTTCAATCTTTTCTTCGCTCTGTATCTCGAATTAGTCTCGGTGCACGCCCGTTTCACAATCCCAAGCTAATTAGATCTCCCTCCCTCCCCTGTGATCCCCACTGTCACATGTTGGTCTCTCCTTGAGTAATGTGTCAGTCAACCTCCTCATCAACATCTTCTTTCTTTCTCTCGGCCCTCATGGAAAACCCTCCTCTCCGTTTCTCTTCATAAATGACGCCGTTTGTAATTAGGATTGTTCTGTGCTGTTTACGACATCTGCAGCAGCAGCTAGTGCAGCGCTTCTTCGAGGGATATTGCCCCCCATTCCATCTCAACGCAGACTGGATCTCTACCAGGGCTGTATCCTCACAGCAGTGATGTTATACAACAGCAAACCTGTCACTGGGGATTTAGAGTCACTCTCTGCATAATTGTAATAAATCATCCTAGTTTCATATAGCAGTCAATGCTATGGTAATGCTAAGTTGCAGAGACGTTGGACTAGATGGAGATGTTGAGGTTGAGGATGTGGTTATCCGACCGTTTGGGTTTGAAGACTGCGAAGCGGTGCCAGGCAAGTTGCTGGCTTTAGCACAGTGGATTAGCTGATGACACGTACTTGGTCACAGGTTCAAATCCCCCTGCCTCTCCCTCTTTGGATTTGACTTTGAACAAACGCCTTTGTTTTAGAGAACAGTCTGCTTAATGCAGAGAGTTGATGTGATCTGCCCTAACCTGCCCTCCCTCTCTCCTCACCTGCCCTCTACTTACCTCCCCCCCCTCTCCTCACCTTGCCCGTCGCTACATTAACCTCCCCCCCTCCTATCACCCTGCCCCTTCTCCCCCACCCCTCTACGCTCACCGCCCTCTCCACCTCCAATCTTGCCCCCCCCTCTCCTGCCCTCGTACTCACGTGCCCTAACTCTCAACACTTGGCCCGTCTCCTCACCTTGCCCTCTCCTCGACTTGCGTGCGCTCCTCTCGCTACACCTGCCCGCCCCCCTCTCCTGCCCCGCGCACTCTCCTACAAACGTAACCCACTCACTCACCTGCCCCCACCTCTCACTTTCATCTAACGCCTCCCAGACCCTATCACCTGCGCCTCCTCCTTGCACCTAATCTCTATTCACCTGGCCCCCTGCTCCTCAGACCTGCCCCCCCTTCCTACCTGCCCCCCTTCTCCTCAACTACCCTCTCCTCAACTTCGCCCTCCCTCTCCTTTCCTGCCCTCTCCTACCTGCTCCTGGCCTCCCCTGCCTTCACCTTCCCCCCTCTACTCATCTGCCCCCCCCTCCTCATCTGCCCTCACCTGCTTCCACCTGCTCCCCTCTCCTCTCCCCCCAACTCCCCCCCCTCTCGAGGAGTGGTCGTTCACCTGCTCCCCTCTCCTCGTCCTGCTCTTCACCCATCCCCTCTTCCTCAAACTGCTGCCTCCACCGTCTCTCCACCCTCCCTCCCCTGCCCTCACCTGTCATTTCAGCCATGTCACTCATGTCCGTTTCTCTCTCTTACGGAACACCATATTTTTCATTTCCTTTTCGGTCATTCTCCACCCCACCCCCCCCACCACCCCACTCCCCCATAGTCTTAACACGCACCTTAATACTTTTGTATCATCTAGTTGCAAGCCCTGACCCACAGAGTAATCTTGGATACCGTTGTGATTCTCTTCTACCAATATGGATTAAATACTGTTGAAGTCCTATATAATAAGAGAGTTCCGCATACCACCCCACCTCCCCCCGATTGTTACGATTAATATTTATCTGGACTGAAATAATCTTGGAAGGTTATTCTCCACAATTATACTGTTGGAAGCAAAAATGTCCCATTTGGGATTCTAAACCGGTTACACAGATGATTCCAGTAATGCTGTGCAAATATAATTTAATTCAAAGTTAATTTGGTGGCATTACTTTTTAATAAAGAAATGATAAATTGTAATCTCCCCTGTAATTCAATCCATTTCTGTACTTTCCCGTACTGGAAAGTGTCCACTCATTGTCTGTCCATTAATTAGGAGGGGGGAAAAATGAATCATAAGTACTATTTCTGGCTGATGTTCTATGCATCTCCATTGATACTCAACACACGCGCGTGTGTACATCACTTTGTAGTATGATTTACAGAACTGTAAAATGTCATAACATGAACACACCAAGCCAGGCCAATCAAAATGCACAGCATTGCCGAAACATACACAAATAATTTATTTATTTATCCTCTGTGGCATGCTGGCTATCATGCTAATGCGGGCTTGGCCGTAACCCTTCTCATTGGCCCGATTACATACTAAGCTCCTAATTAGCACATAGTCCGGGCTGTCAGTCGTTTCAGGAGGGTCTGACAGCTTTCTAGGAAGGCTGTTAGCAGCAGGTCCACAACCAGGAACACAAGGAGCCCAGTCTTTTCCAACAACTAGACCTTCTCTTTCACCCACCCCCCTCCTCTCCCCCCCCCTCCTCTCCACAATCCATTCTATATCTTACACCTACCATTAGGCATTGCAGATTGCATTAGCCTACGTCGTAAAGTTCCTGAAGGACAATGTTCAACATTGACGGTGTCCTGCGCCTCCGTGAGCGACACCAAGGGACGCATATACGACTGCAACCTGAGAGTCTCTTGGTTTATGACGAGGTTTTCAAGCTTGTGCTTCAAGAAGTGTTTTTTAAGAAAGCCTGTTTGCCTGTCGCTCGTAGCAGGTTGTGAAGCACCTCCACCAGTCTGTCTGCGATCTATTCATTCTGGATCGTGTGAAGTCATGTCTGCCAGATACACCCTTCAGAATTAGACCATCTCTTTGTTCTGCAATTGACAAATCATTACAATCACATTAGAAAAGAAAGCGTGTAGAATTCTTTTTTTTTAACAATGACTTAAAGAGACAAACAATGGTCTCTTTCATCCCTTGGCTAAAAAGAAATTGGACCTAAGCTGGTTCACCCGTTTAAAATACATGCGCCATCCAAAAGCAATGACAAAAGATCAGATGTGATAATGTTTCAAAGGCTCATCTTCTTAAAGATCATAATTGATTGGTTGATTATACTTTTTTCTCCTCTTACCTCAGAGGAACATCTTTAATAGCTTTATTATGTCGCCATAGACGTGGACGAGCAGAACTCAACCAATTAGAATAGTAATAAGGTCTAATTAACTAAAGAAATTATTTTCAATGAAAACGGAGAAGATAGCGAATTTGATTACTTATATTCATTAACTTTTCCTCCCATCCAGGAACCCATGTCCTTTTACTTATTTTATGTATGAAAAATAGAGAACACAGAATCCAGAATAACATGCACTGACAAAGGCTGCAGGCATGACAGAAAAAAAAGAAAGTTTTTCATAGTTGTAATAAGGTCAAATGAAAAACTTTCACTTCAAAGCAATAAATTACTTAATGTATTACTTATTGACATAATATGAAAGTACTGTTGAGTTAGTGATGACACAATGTGTTGTTATGTTCACTCTAGACATGCAGATGTACTGAAGGTGTGGTGTTGAAATAGAATAGATAGTTGTCAACAACTGGCGAGGGAATAGTTATAGGTAACTACAGTTTCATTTAAAAAGATGTTCATGAATTATTTTCTGCAAAACGTCTCTTTCCTCTTTCCCTCCTCTCTTTCCTCTCTTCCCTTTCTTTCATCTATTTCATCTGTTTCTCTCCTCTCTCTCTTTCTCCTCTTTCTCACTTCGCTTTCCCTCCTCTCTTTCCTCTCTTTCATCTCTTTCTCTCCTATCTCTCGCTCTCTCTTTTCTCTCTCTTCTCTCTCTCTCTCTCTCTCTCTCTCTCTCTCTCTCCTCTTTCTCTCCTGGCTCTCTCCCTCACTTCTCTCTCCTTCCTTTCATCCTCATCTCTCTCCTCTCTCTCCTTTCTCTCTCTCTCTCTCTCTTTTCTCTCTCTTCTCTCTCTCTCTCTCTCTCTCTCTCTCTCTCTCTCTCTCTCACTTCTCTCTCTCGCTTGCCTCAGGTAAGCACTTCCACTTAAGCGCCACACCACAGCCGTTCGCCCAGGACTGGCTGTGCGTGTTGGGTAGCGTGTGCCCATGCATGTGTACATGCAAGTGTGCCTATATGAATGTGTGTGTCCACGCATGTGTGTGTGTGTGCTTGTGCCTAGTCTCCCTGGACTCCTGTGTGTGTGTGGCTAGTCTCCCTGGACTCCTGTGTGTGTGTGTGTGTGTGCTGTGTGTGTGTGCTGTGTGTGTGTGCTGTGTGTGCTCTGTGTGTGTGTGTGTGCTGTGTCTCCACCAAGGCTTCCTGTACCTTCCAGCTAAAGCACGTCAGAGCCTGAACATGAAAACAAAAACAGTCGCATGGCCTGGGATTCGGAGCGGGTGGGTTGCCAGGTTGGAGGAACAGTAAAGGGCCATATGGTCACCCCAGGCAAAGCAGGTTTTCTGTTTACCTGTTTTACTCAGGGTCATGTCAGCTTCATTTCTGTTTAGCCGCAACATGGCTCTCCATGCCAAAATACTGCATGCCGCCCCCTCTCCTCTCCCCTCCCCTCTCCCCACTCCTCTCCCCTCTTCTCCCATCCTCTCTCCTCCCCTGTTCAGTCCTGTCCTGTCCTCCTCTCCCCCTCCCCTACCCCCTCTCCTCCTCTGTCCCCTCCTTAATTTTCACTCTCTCACTGCCACCCACCATCCTTTTGTTTTGATCCCTAAGTCTCCCTCTTTTTTCATCCTTTTATGATCCTATCCAACCCTTTCATTTCTTCTAGTCCTCTGAACTCTTGTCGGATCCCTCCTTCCTCACCCCTTGTTTTACTTGTGTCTGTTATCCTTCTGTGTCTCTTATTCATTCACATGTCCTGCTCTTCCTTTTATGAGGGTTTTTTTTTTAAAAGAACAGTGGCCTCGTCATTTATTACTTTCCGGACATATTTTTGTGATTCCCTGTTCATATACTGTTGCGGATTTAAAGGATTTCTGGAGACTCTGGGCTGAGTGTGTGAGTGTCTGCTGATGCCTTTTCATCACAACTGATGTGCCACCTAAGCCTCTTTATCTGTCGCAACGCTGTTAAAGTCTGTTTCTTCTGCCGTGGTTTGCAGGGTAGCGTGTGTGTGTGTATGTGTGTGGTGTCTGTGTGTGTGTGTGTGTATATATGTATGTGTGTGTATATATGTATGTGTGTGTGTAGGGAGAGAGAGAGAGAGAGAAAGAGAGAGAGAGAGAGAGAGAGAGAGAGAGAGATGGGGGACTCAGAGAGAAAGAACAGAATAACAGAGCTGGTCTTGGCTGTGGGGCTGAGTGAGGTGTCCCTGTTGTGCAGTAACAGGTGTTTACATGAGCCTGCTGGCTCTCTGCCATGCTGCTCCACTGTGGCCCTGCCTGCCTGTTCCCCTGCCCTGCCTGTTCCTCTGCCTGTTCCCCTGCCCTGCCTGTTCCCCTGCCTGTTCCTCTGCCTGTTCCCCTGCCTGTTCCTCTGCCTGTTCCCCTGCCCTGCCTGTTCCCCTGCCTGTTCCTCTGCCTGTTCCCCTGCCTCTTCCTCTGCCTGTTCCCCCGCCTGTTCCCCTGCCTGTTCCTCTGCCTGTTCCTCTGCCTGTTCCCCCGCCTGTTCCCCTGCCCTGTCTGCCTGTTCCCCTGCCCTGCGTGCCCGTTCCCACCTACTCTACCCCCTGTCCCCTAGTATACCCCCCTACTCTGCCCCCTGTCTCCTACTCTACTGCCCTACTCTACTGTCTTACTCTACCCCCTGTCCTATACTCTGCCCCTGGCCCCTACTCTACCCCCTGTACCCTACTATACCAACCTACTCTACCCCCTGTCCCCTACTCTGCCCCCTGTCCCCTAGTCTACCCCCCTACTCTACTGTCTTACTCTGCCCCCTGTCCCCTACTCTACTGCCCTACTCTACTGTCTTACTCTACCCCCTGTCACCTAGTCTACCCCCCTACTCTCTGCTCTGATATGGTGCACACAGTCACTTAGACAGTGTCTGTCTGTCCTTTCTGCCCATCCATCTGTCTGTCTGCTGGCCAACCGGCCAGCCTAAATGCTTGCCTGCCTGTCTGCCTGCCCGTGTTGCTGTCAGATTGCCTGACTGTAAGTGGAAAGGGAGTGTGTGTCTTCTACTGTGTGTTCTTCTCTCAGTGAGTCTCTGTGTGTGTCTGTGTGTGTCTGTGTTATATACCCAGCATGAACAGACTACTCTCCTACACTGGACTGTATATGTTCCCTCTCTGTACATCTGCAGTAAACAGCATTAGCATATGTTTCTGTGTTGATGGCAAGCGACAGAGACAGTGGCTGTGGGGAGTCTTTGGTGTGTGTGTGTGTGTGTGGTGTCTGTGTGGTGTGTGTGTGTGTGTGTTTGGTGTCTGTGTGGTGTGTGTGTGTGTGTGTTTGGTGTCTGTGTGGTGTGTGTGTGTGTGTGTGTTTGGTGTCTGTGTGGTGTGTGTGTGTGTTTGGTGTCTGTGTGGTGTGTGTGTGTGTGTGTTTGGTTAGGACACGGATACTCCACCGCTGCCATGTGTTGAGTAGAGATACAGTCAAAAGGCCAACCTGTGTTCAATCTCTCACAGACGATCTGTGTGTGCGTGTTCCTGTGTGTTCCTGAGTATGTTTATGTTCCTGTGCGAGTGTGTGCCTGTGTGAGAGTGTGCCTGTGCGTGTTTATGTTCCTGTGCGAGTGTGTGCCTGTGTGAGAGTGTGCACCTGTGTGTGTTTGCGTGCGTGTTCCTGTATGTTCCTGTGTATGTTTGCGTTCCTGTGTGTGTGTGTCTTCCTGTGTGAGTGTGTGCACCTGTGTGTGTTTATCTTCCTGTGTGAGTGTGTTGCTGCGTGTGCTTGTGTGTGTTTGTGTTCCTGTGTGAGTGTGTTCCTGCGTGTTCCTGCGTGTGCGTGCTCCTGTGTGTCTGTGCGTGTGTGTGTGGGCGTACACATACTGGCGTGAACGTGTCTGAGTGTGTGCCCCGTTAATGTCAGAAATGTCAGTTGCTCCACGATCCCAATCCTCCACTGCCCTCCCCCTCCCCCACACCACCCCCGGCCCACCATCTCCACCTACCCCCTCAACCCCCATCCAGCCCCAACCCCCATTTCAGATGCAAAGCCGTGGCGAGCCAAGCCGTGCATATAGTCACGGCAGCAATCTCATCTATGTCCAATCTGTCATGGCACTGCCTTTCATTATTCTTCCAGGAGCAGGAGAGATAGCACACAGGCATGTTTAATAGACGGTGGAGGCGCGAGGCGAGGCGAGGAGGGGTGGTGCCGGGGCCCCTGCTTGGCCCTGCTCTGGCCAGCCAGCAGTGACACTTCTCTGAATGTAGGTCAAGGCGAGGGAGGGAGGGAGATGTGGAAAGAAATGGAGAAAGTGAGATGGAGAGGGAGAGATGGAGAGGCATAGAGAGAGAGAGATTGGGAGAAAGCGAAAGAGCAAAAGCTGGAGAGAGAGAGAGAGAGAGAGAGAGAGTGAAAGATGGAGAGAATGGGAATAAAAGAGAGTGAGAGATGGCGAGAGGGAGATAGAAGGCAAAGGGAAAAGGCTCCTGGCATATCTGGGAGGCAAATGAACTGATGAAATTATTGAAATGCGGTCTGGACTGAAGCAAGGGGGAGGATGATGAAGGAAACGGCCAGGGAGGGTGGAGAGGAGGGGAGGGATGGAGGGGGGTGGGTGGTCAGTGCCATCTCTCTTCCATTACCAAAAGGACTGCCTGAGGCTAGGTGAAGAGGGACTCCCCTCCCCTCCCTTCCTTCCCCACACACTCTGTCCTTCATGCCTTCTCTATGCCCCCCGCCCCCCGCCCCCCGCCCCTGGTCTCATATGCATGCGTGCATGGTGCTGTTGTTGAATATGGAGGAGAGGACGAACGCAAGGGCCAAATGAAGAGGGGGATGGATGGAGAGATGGGGATGGATGAATGAGCCTGGGTCAGACGTTCTCTTGTGTGACCTGTAGTGCCTGACTGCCTCGCTGTCTCCCTGCTCACCGTGCTGGAATGATTGGGTCCCCGGCCTGGAGAGAATATGGTGGCCAGTTTTACATACATACATATATCAGAGGCATTGTTGTCAGTGTGTGTGTGTGTGTGTGTGTGTGCGTGTGTGTGCGTGCGTGTGTGTGTGTGTGTGTGTGTGAGAGAGAGAGACAGACAGAGTGAGAGAGCGACAGAGAGAGTGTGTCTTTGTAAGCCTTTATTTTTGTGGTCCAAAGGTGTGTGTGTGTGTGTTTTGGCTCCACCGTGTATACAGCTTGTGTCTTCACCAGTGTGTGTGTGTGTGTGTGTGTGTGTGTGTGTGTGTGTGTGTGTGTGCATGTGCTTGTCTTTGTCGGCGCACTTGTGCGACATCCAGATGTCAGCGTCGACTCGCACACTGTGTCTGTCATTGAGGCTGGGGGGGCGGGGTGGAGGTGACCTGTTTTAAATATAGACAGTGTCATGACAACATGCCGTGCTCGACTTATAAAACACATTTGCATAACGTTTTCCTTTTTTTCCCCACCTTTTCTCATTCCCTTTTTCCCTGCCTTTTCTCTCCTTCTCTTGGAAACTGCACGGGTCTGCTTTACCCTGACTGTTCACATGCAGAAACGTGTCATGTTCTGCCTTGCTGGACACAATAGAGACAAGCAGAAAAGCATTATGATAATGATGTCACAGAATGAGGTGCGCTCCTAGGTAGGGACAAAATGGGTGTTAATGTTGCACAGTCTTTGTTGAATAATGATGGACAGATGGACAAACGTCTTTCTAAAAAGACAGCAAGCTGTAGCCTTGAGGATTAGACCTGTCGTTACTTCAGATGTAAATGAACAATTAACGTACATATATCCCAGCATAGTTCAGTCGACTGCATCGTAATATCCCCAGCATCCATAAGAGTGACTCAAACCACACAGCTAGAGATCTGGGGCTTCTCAACCTAACCTAAGTTAGACTGACTCCATGCCTGTTTAACAGGGGATCCACAGTGAATCCTGCAATACCAGCGTTTGCCAATGCCACTGTGTCTATATGCACTATTCATGTTTATCCAGTCAGTTTAAACATCCACTGTGTCTCATTCCACACTTCCAAATGACAGACAGAGCAGTCAGCCTGTGTCTCCAGCTGAGAGAGCCTTGTACACGCGTGGACTCTCTTCGAAACACGGCTCAGGAACACAGGATCATATTGGAGGTCGTCAGAGCTTCAGAACGTGTTTCTTTGCGTTCCTGTATGTCTCAGTACCTCTGTAATCCAAAAGAAAGATATTGACGTTCTGGAGTTTTGGATGGAGCAGAAAACATGTGGAAGTTCTAGAAGTGTTTTTTTTCCCCTTTGGAGGGAAGTAGCATCAGTCAGTGAGGTGATGCTCTCCCTCGCTCCTGCCCCTCTCCCTCCTGCCCCTCTCCCTCCTGCCCCTCTCCCTGCTGCCCCTCTCGCTCCTGCCCCTCTCGCTCCTGCCCCTCTCGCTCCTGCCCTCTGCCTCGCTGCTCCTCCTCCTGCCCTCTCCCTCTGCCTCTGCTCTGCCCTCTCGCTCCTGCCCCTCTCCTCCTGCCTCTGTCTGCCCTCTCCTCCTGCCCCTCTCCCTCCTGCCTCTCGTCCTGCCCTCTGCTCCTGCCCTCTGCGCCTCTGCCCTTCGTCCTCGCCCTACTCGTCTGCCTCTCCTTCTGCCACTCTCGTCTGCCCTACTCCGTCTGCCCTCTCGTACTGGCCCTCTCCTCCTGCCCCTCTCGCTCCTGCTCTCTGGCTCTGCGCCTTCTTCTACTGCCCTCTCTCCTGCCTCTCTCCTACTGCCCCTCTCCTACTGCCCCCTCTCCTCCTGCCCCTCTCCCTACTGCCCTCTCCCTCCTGCCCTTCCTATGCCCCTCTCCTCCTGCCCCTCTCGGCTCCTGCCCTCTCGCTTCTGCCCCTCTCCTACTGCCCTCTCCCTCCTGCCCCTCCTACTGCCCCTCTCCTACTCGCTCCTCTCTCCTGCCCTCTCCTACTGCCCCTCTCCCCTCTGGCCCTCTCGCTACTGCCCCCTCTCCCTCCTGCCCCTCTCCCTGCGCCCCTTTCCTGCTGCCCTCTTACCTGCTGCCTCTCCCTCCTTGCCTTCCTCTGCCTCTCCCTGCTGCCCTCTCCTCCTGCCCTGCTCCCTCCTGCCCATCTCTTGCTGTCCCTCTCCTCCCTGCTCTCCCTCCTGCCCTGTCCTCCTGCCCTCTCCTCTCCTTGCCCTCTCGCCTCCTGCCCTCTCCCTGCTGGCCCCTCTCTCCTCCTGCCCCTCTCCATCCTGCCCCTCTCCCTCCTGCCCCTTCTGCTGCCTCTCGCTCTCCCTCCCTCTCTCTCCGTCCATCTAGCTCCCCCCTCTCTTCCTGCCCCCTCTGCCCCTCTGGTGTCAGTCTGCCCACAGCTGTCTATCACTGCCTTTGACACATCACAGTAATTAAACACCAGGGCCAGTGGATTTGGTGTGTGTGTGATGGGGGATGTGTGTGTGTGTGTTGCCATTAAGTCTTCTCTGAGGGGTAAACACTGCTGTGTGAAGTCTGCTGCATTTATCACAGCTCAGAGGGACAAGGGCTGAGGTGGTGTGTGTGTGTGTGTGTGTTTGTGAGTGTTGTGTATGTGTGTGTGTGTGTGCGAGGGTGTGTGTGTATGAGAAAGACAGACAGACAGAAAAAAAGTGTGTGTGTGTGCTTCAGTGTGTGTGTGTGTACTGTGTTTGTGTGTGTGTGTGTGTTGTGCTGTGTGTGGGTGTGTAATTGTGGTTTGTGGTGTGTGTGTGTGTGTGTGTGTGTTTGTGAGTGTGTGTGTGTGTGTGTGAGTGAGTGTGTGTATGTGTGTGTGTGTGTACTGTGTGTGTGTGTGTATGTGTTTGTGTGTGTGTGTGTGTGTGTGCTGTGTGTGTGAGTGAGTGTGTGTGCTTTATTGTTGGGGGAGGGTAGAATCAAAGTCCTGCTAAACAGGACACAGTGAGTCCAGCCCATTACAGAGCATTATAGTTCAAGTCTTGTTTCAAAATGTTTCCATGTTTGTCTTGAGCAGAGCTGGATGCTGACTAGTGATACAGTACATTAGACAACATCTGTAGTGCTCTTTCAACTATTATTTGTCCTTCAATTCAAATGGACAAAAATCTAATACAGTATCATGGCCAATAGGATACATATCTCTAGAGCAGGGGTCTCCAATCCTGGTCCTCGAGGGTCGCTGTCCTGAAGGTTTTAGATGTTTCCCTCCTCCAGCACACCTGACTCTAATGAATGAGCCATTACCAAGCTCTGTGGAAGCTTCATAAAGACCCTTTATTAGACTCAGGTGTGCTGGAGCAGGGAAACATCTAAAACCTTCAGGACAGCGGCCCTCGAGGACCAGGATTGGAGACCCCTGCTCTAGAGTTTTAAAATCAAGTTTATCTCCTCTTCCAAGTGTTTGCCCCTCTACGTGTAGAACTTTCTAGAACAGCGATTCCTCATCTCTGGGACGTTAGTGTAGGTGAGCGGCCAAACCAATACAAATGTTAAATGTAAAAAATGTTTTGAGCTGGATTATATATATGCAGCCCTTGAAACGAGAAGGAAAACGAGTTAAGATGTTTCAAGAATGTTTCAATCTCCGTCAACTATTACAAAGGTAACGTTTATTTAATTTACACAATAAAAGTAACTTTCGCTAGCTAGCCTTAACGCTAACGCCAGAGATTGTACCACTGTAAAATGTTTCTACAACTTATTCAGAAGTTCTAACATGGCCGATATAGCAGTTTAATATTAGACGTTATATGATATGAAACTACAGTGATGGTTCTAGTTTCACAGGTGCTTCTCTGATGGACACATTGTCTTTGATTCCTCAAAAAAAGTTTTGACGTGAAAGCGAACAGTTTGACACCTACAGTGTTATTAAACATGTGTCTTAAACGTGAATTAAGTAAATGTATATGTCGGGGTGTAATTATGTTGGAGCGGGCCGCAAAGCGGAAACACTTGGGAATGGCTGTTGTAGAACATCTGGTTTCTTGCCTTGCAGCAGTAGTTTAGTTAATGGAACCATCCAAGCTCAGATACTTGATGGTGTTTCAGACAGCTGTAACAGGATAGACTGATCTCCTCTCTTCCTGTCAAGATGAACAACAAGATAGACTATGTCACGCACACTATCGCCTTCCATCAATGTCGTTAGGGTGCCGTCCTAATATGCCCAGCGGTTCCCACTGCGTACGTTCATTTTTTTACGAGACGGTAGCTAGCAAGCTTAGTCACTGCTGGGCTAAGTTATCTGGCATCATTCTCACAGCACTGCTACTACAATGCTAAGGTTACTTGCAAGTTCATTGTCAAGTGACTGTAAGAGCATCCATTTTATCATGCATTGTCTATTTTCTCTATCGGAAGGGTTTTCAATTAGATTATTCGAATCACATACATGCCATGTCAAGTTGACGGGTAACAAAGTTTGACTTTTAAAATCCACAACCTTTTCCTGAACTGCTCCAACTCTCTGGTCAGTGTCTTGTGTAACCTTTCCCTTGGCAAACCAAGCTTGAAAACCAACATTCTCTCACCTAATTGAATATTAATATGTGCACGGAAGACTATCACGCCGTTCAATGTATCCTCTTGACTGGGAATTCCATTAGCTTGTTAGCTCAGGATAGTGAATCTGTGGATATTTGGCCTTGTTAGTCCAAGCTCAGATAATGGCTATATAAAGGGTCAATGTCCACTTTAACTGGCTCAGCAAACGTCAGGATAGCTTGAATAATTCATGGCTCGTTACAGACAGGCTTCCACAAGTGTCGTTTTCCTTTTTCCCCCCCTTTTTTGTATTTTTTTTCTATTTAATTTCCCCGTGTTCTGTTTGGTTAATTTCTCAGCGTTTGGATTTAATTACCTGCCAGTCCACTGAGGTGGATGTTGTATGGTCACTCCTCTATGAACACAGATGTAGGCATCTTTCTCAATAGAGGTTTAAATCGAAGGATTTCTGTGTTGACCTTGTTAGAAGTGTGAAACATTGTGTGGTGGTTTTGCTGTGGGCAACAGATTGAATGAACATGATCTATGCTCTTGTATCTATTCACTTTGAATTGAGATCAATTTTCCTGAAGAGTCTTCTAGTTTGACTTGTAGTTCATTCAGTTACAACCTTTAATCAAATTTTTTGCAACACTTAATAAAACACGTTTTTTAAATATCTTTTATGTTTGAGAAATCAATGTTTCTTTCATTGACTACAGTGAAGACATCCACACATTCCAGGCAGCGGTACTGAAGGAAAGCTGGTTTTCCTTGTGATTTTACAGTCTAGTATGGCACATCTGAGATCTGCATCTGTGTGGCATGGGGCAGGTAAACCCTACTTTATTACTGTTGTGATATACTATATTACATGATACTACATACTACATAATACTACTCTGCTCTACGATGAAATACTGCAAAGTGAAGAGCCTCTCTATTCCATGTATCTTCTCTCTATCCTACCTCTCTTTATCCTGTATCTCTCTATATCTCTCTCATCTCTATGTCTCTCCCATCTATATCTCTCTCATATCTCTATCTCGCTCATCTATATCTCTTTATCATCTCTATCTCTCTCATCTCTATCTCTCGCACTTCTCTATCTCTCTCATATCTCTATCTCTCTCATATCTCTATCTCTCTCATCTCTATTTCTATCATCTATAACTCTTTCTCATCTCTATCGCTCTCTCATCTCTCTCTCTCATCTCTCTCTCATCTCTATCTCTCATCTCTCTGTCTCATCTCTATCTCTCATCTCTCTCTCTCATCTCTCATCTCTCTCTCACGTTTTGCCTTCGCTCAGACTCTCTTACCTCTCGTCAACCCTCCACATCCGCCCATTCTCACTTGTCACCTCTTCCCTTCACCCCACTTCCTCTCCCCAGTCTGGCCCTCCTCACCCCCCCTGCTCTCGCCCATTCTGGTGGCTGTCATCAATCTTGCTAAAATGACAGCCGACAGATGTTAGCCTTTGCAAAGATCAAATCCGCTGCTCCAGGGCTGCAGAGCACCGGGCCTGAGAGCGCACACACACACACACACACACACATGCACTTACACACACACACACACCACATGCACTTACACACACACACACACACACATGCACTTACACGCACGTGCACACACACACACACACACACATGCACGCACAAACTCATAAACATGCACAACAAATGAATACACAAACTTGTGATAAACAGTCACACACAAGCAGGCATGCACATACTCGTCACGGACACAGAGATGGGTCACACATGCAGGTCATCACAACCACAGCATGAGCATGTCCTATCCCTCTCTCTCCTTACCCTCTCTCTTCCATCTCCTCCCTCTCTCTCCTCTCTCTCTCTCCTCCATCTCCTCCCTCTGTCCTCCATCTCCTCCCTCCCCTCGTCTCTCTCCTCCCTCTATCTTCTCCCTCTCTCCTCCCTCCTCTTGTCTCTCTCTTTTCCCTCTCTCCTCCATTTCCTCCCTTTCTGTCCTCCATCTTTTCCCTCTCTGTCCTCCATCACCTCCCTCTCTGTCCTCCATCTCCTCCCTCTCTTTCCTCCATCTCTTCCCTCTCTGTCCTCCATCTCCTCCTTCTCTCTCCTCTCTCTCCTCCCTCTCTCTCCTCCCTCTCTCCTCCATCTCCTCCCTCCTCTCGTCTCTCTCCTCCCTCTTCTCCTGTCTCTCCTCCCTCCTCTCGTCTCTCTGTCCTCCTCTTCCCTCTGCTACTGTTCAGATGCGCTCTCTGAAAACCCCCAGTCAGGACTTCAGCCCCCCCTGCCTCTACTGGACAGCTGGATGTTCATGTCCTCCTGTAATACTTATCACTCCTTTCTCTTATTCTCTCGCTCTCTCTCTCCATCCCCCTGTTCCCTCCCACCCTTTCTCTCTCCCTCTCCCTGGTACCATGACACACACTGACTGAATTCGTAAATCTATTCTGACAACAGCG
>BROE01000016.1:16557578-16602578 GCA_036571765.1 Plecoglossus altivelis | reverse complement strand
TGCATGTGCATGTTATCTATTTGAATAAAGTGTGGGGGTAATATAGGGGGGTTGGGTTGGGGAGGGGGAGGGGGGAGGGGGCATATGCGTCATTGCCTGGGCCTAATTACAACTGTTGCAGTAGTCTCCTCTCCGCGGCCGTCCGCGCGCGCCTCGCTCCCCTGCCTCGCACCAGCGCGTCGTGCCTGGCGGCCGCAGCGCGCATGTGGCCACGCGGCGGCGCGCAGCGCAGTCGCGACCCTCCGCTGCCAGCACTGAGAGGCAATGGTGTGTCGGTGTGACAATGCGGATGCCGTACGAGAGTGACGCGACTTGCGGATTGCGAGACGCGCGACGATTGACTCCGAGATGACGCACTGCGAGCCGAGATGTGATAGGTCGGACCAGTCTGTTAAGCGAGGGAGACAGGCGTGATCACGAGCTAATCACGATCACCAGCTCTGTGGGGGTCACGTGTGGAAAAATGAGGTGCATCGATGCTTCTACAGATGATCCGGATCGAAAACTCACAGAGCCCATACTCCCCCAACGTCAGATGAGTTGTGTATAATGATTCTCACCGTTGTCTTTCACAGTGCGCGCTTATTTGTACAGACCTAGTAGATTTCATCATATGACATTTCGTGGCACAGAATGACGAGGATTGTGCTGTGTGATATGTGTAAGAGGCACGAGTGCGACATGACCCTTAATAAGTAGTGCTATTCCCCCCTCTCCCCCCTCCCTCCCCACCACCTCGTTGCCGCGACCAGGCATGTTGCAGCGACGACATTGAACCCTCTGTCCGCACTAGGGCAATTGTTTTATGCAAATGCGGATGCCGTCCAAGGGTGACGCGATTGGACCAGACGCTGTCGTCTGATTGGACCAGATGACGTCACTTGACTGAGGTGTGTAGTGACTTCCTGTTAGCAGGAGAGAGCGTGAGCACCGAGATACAGATACAGCTCTGTGGGGGTCACTTGGGAAAAAGAGCACGAATGCTTACAGATATTGACGGAAAACTTGACAGACCCATATCCCCAAGTCAGATGATTTAATATTCTTCACATGCCGCTTGATTTGTACAGATGGTAATTCATCAATGCATTCGTGCACAAATGACGAGGAATCTGTGTGTGATATGTAAGAGTTTCAGGAGTGAACAGACCTTAAGAGTGTAAAATGTGTCTGTGTTGGTGTCAAGACAAAGCATGGTATGGTCACAGATCATATGAAATAACTCTGACCATCCACACTTAGTGTGTCCCTGTTTCTCTCCTTCTCTCTCTCTCTCTCTCTCTCTCTCTCTCTCACACACACACACACACACACACACACACACACACACACAGAGTCCTACTTTGTTATCAGGTTCCCATCAGACTAAAGGCGGTGTGTGTTGCGGTCTTAGTCGTAAATTTAATTTCATGCTGGATTTGCGGAGCTCATCTGAATTGCATGTTAGCATCGCCTGATGGGTCTGCATCTCAACCCTGAAGATTCAAACACAGATGCTGCCTTCACACGCACGCAAAACACAACCCTGAACACACAATAAACACACAGTCGCAAACAACATTCAAGGTTAGGACAACTTGCACAGGATCTGGACCTGCGTTTGTATTCAAGTATTTATGTTTATTAGATCCAGAAATATATTTCAGATAATATTAGCTGCTGGACTAGGATGAAGTTGACCTAAAGGGAGGAGCAGGTTTAAGAAATACAGATATATCTTCTGTCTACGCTTCCAATAAACCTGAGAGATGATCTTGACACGTCTCTGCCTGTGTGTCCGTGTGTCCAGGACATCAGACACCTGGCGACCACATCGCCCCGGCGACCACATCGCCCCGTCGACCACATCGTTCTGGTGACACTGTGGACAACGGCGTAGCATCCATAAACTCAAACAAGTGTTTTACCTGACAAAACAGTGAGGCGTTCCACACACCTTCCTCCTCATGAGCTCGCTCTCTCTCTCTCTGGCTCCTCCTCCACCTCACGGCCTTCTCCTGCTGTCTTCTAGTCTGTTCCTTTCTTTGGTCTGGAGGAGCGTGCAAGGGAGATGTCCAATTACCTGGTTACAAGGTTCAGGGCAATTAAGGAAATGTACAGTTCAGCTGGGTTCAGGGTTTCAAGAAGGGCCGTGGGGAGGAGGGAGCGTGGAGGAGGTGGGGAGAGAGAGAAAGAGAGAGCGAAGGGCCGAACGAGCCTTGTAAAACTATGACTCATATTTCGTGGCCAGTAAAGTGAGAGTGAGTGGTAGTGGTGGGCGAGGGAGGGAGGGTGGGATGGCGGTCAGGCCTGCTGGAATCGTTGGCTGGATATGACGGTAAAGCGTCTAAGTGGCATTAAGGTGATTGTTTAACCCGTTCGCCCTCGGAGGAGCGGCAAGCGCTGCGTTACTCAGGGTGATACTTTACTGTACTTTACAGGGGAACATAAATCAGCAGGTAGTACCTCCAGGATGCAGCGCGAGGCTAGACTGACCTCATCCCGGTGGCGTGGAAGGATAACCAAGGTGTGAGGTGCGCTCCACGTTCCTAAACTTGGGGAACCTTTGTCTTGTAGGACGCGGTGTCTTATCTCCTGCGCTCTGCTTCCAAGGAGAAGACGATCCGTGCTGGATCGTCTTTTCATCCCTTTTGCGCTAAACAGTTTCCCAGCTTGCCCAGGCTTTGACTCAGCAATACCTCGGCATGTCCCTAGACGCTGGAGGAGAAGGGACCAGCGAGGGGGGATGGAGGGAAGAAAGCAAGAGAGGAGAGAAGGAGAGTTATAGCAGCAGGGCTTTCAGCCCCACTTTAGGAGGATGTCTGTTAGAGCTATTGACCTTTCCTGGACAAGGACTCTCTGTCTACACTACAACTAGTGGGTAGAGACAGAGGGGGAGAGATGAGGAGAGAGAGAAGAGGAAGGGAAAGGGAGAAAGTGAGAGAGGGGGGACGTAGGGAGGTGCAGAGAGGACAGGATGAGTTCCCTGTGCAATGCAGCTGTCACTGATAGAGACCTCTCACCAAACTAGCTGATATCTCTTCTCCCGTGTCGTACTGGACACTGTCAGAGCAAATAAATGACAACTTTGCAACTGAAAGTGCACAGATTTTCACAAAATTTCTGCTCACACGCAGAACTGTCTTTCACACACACGCACACACACACACACTCACACTCTTTTCGGCCCACACACCGGTCTCGCCATCCCTCCGCTCCGAGGCGATGTCCCAGAATTCCACAGGGCCTCTCATTAGGGCCGCGCCAGAGCCTCTCAGGAGGGCTTGTGGGTAAACTTTGGAGAGGTCACCCTCTTCTCCTCCCTCTCGTCATCCCTCCGTTCCAGCTCTCCTCCTGGCCCTGTCACAGTCTAGTGTAAACAAGCAGAAAGGTTAGCTCGCTTTCACCTGATGCTGTCTTCTCTCATTAGGGACAGGAAGCAGGGAAACACAGCTCTTTCACAGAGGACCACAGCGCCAGGAAGGGGTCAGCACACACTCCTGGGGAGCCTGCTCATCTCACGCAACGCTGTCGTTCACTCGGATTTAGCCGCATCAGGGACGCGCGTCTTCGTCGCCGTTGGAGACGTAATTAGTGTTCCGAGTGACTCGTCACCTCCGCGTAAATCCAACCAGCGGCTCGACCTTTCTTCGTTACTGACCGATTTTGACGGTGAAGTTTTTGAACAATACGCAACGTCTAACAAAGGGGCATTATGTGTCGAGGCAGGGTGAAGTCATTTTAAGGATGGTCATGTTTACAGGAAATGCTAATCCTTTAAACTTGAGCAACACTAATATGGAATTACAGTGTTTGTAGAATCCATTAAGCCATCATTCTCTTCCTGTGTTAAACTGGTACTTTTAATAGCTGGGTTATTAAAATAATTGATTGCGGGCATTGACACAAATATGTCTGGTAAATGTGATTCCTCCCCTCTCTTCACCTCTCCTCTATCTACACATCTCTCTTTTCTACCTGATGTCGCTCTCTCTCCCATTTTCCATTTCACTCTCTCTCTAATTCTCTAGTTCTCATTCCCTGCCTCCTTCCCTCCCGCTCTCTCTCTCCCTCTCTCCCCCCCTCTCTCTCCCTCTCTCTCTCTCCCTCTCCCCCCCTCTCTCTCCACCCTCTCTCTCTCCCTCCCTGTCCTCTCTCTGCTCAGTACAGATTCATTAGCTGGTGGCCTGGGTCTGGTGTTGCCTGCCTGTCTGCCTGTTTGCTGACTGCTTGTGGAAAAAGCCATTTAGCCTGCTGAATGTCAAGGTTAGTGCGGGCTGTCCTTGTCATCAGTCTTGGCGGCAGAAGGTCACGGATAAGCTTTCCTCAAATGGGCAGCGTCAAACACTAGGGGAGACTGGCTTAACTCCCCCAGAGCAGAGAGACTGTCTCTTCTGTCTCTTCTGTCTCTGTGTGTGTCTCTTTCTTTCTCTCGCTCTCTCTGTGCCTCTTTCTCCCTGTCTGTCTATCTATCTCTTTGTCTCGTTCTTCTCCATCTCTTTCTGTCTCTCTCTCTCTCTCTCTCCTCTCTGTATATCTCTCCTCCCTCTCCCTTTCTCCATGTGTCTTTCTCTCAATCTCTAATGGGTTGATACTTCCCATACTGACTCTTTTGGAATGAGTGTAGGGGGACACACAACTTCACACGCACACACAGACACACACGCACACACAGACACACACGCACACACAGACACACACACAGACACACACACACACACAGACACACACGCACACACAGACACACACACAGACACACACGCACACACAGACACACACGCACACACAGACACACACGCACACACAGACACACACGCACACACAGACACACACACATTTTCTGTATTTTCAGCTGTGTCTGTGCACAGTGTCCAGCAGGCAACATTTTATTCCCACCCCTGCTCAATCAGCGTACTGTTGCTGTCTTTCAGAGTAATGAACGATGAAGGGCACCACCAGGGAGACACATCAAGCACCCCTCTTGTCCCCTATGCTCCATAATTGGGGCCAGTATTAATGCAGCGGGTAATTACAGTATGGTGTTGACTGCCCCAAAGTCAGTTGGCTTGGAGTGTGTGACCCTCACCATTACCACCCTGCCACCGTGACCATTCCCAGGGTAGTGGAAGGAGACATCTTGGTTTGAAACAGCATGAAGTTCGTTATGGAAACTTCCCTAAACATGTTTGCCTGTTAATTTAAAACTTTTATTTTTAATTTGTACTTTTTTCTGTTTTGAAGAAGTGATGCTTACCAGTTAAAAACACCCAGGGTGTTTGGGGAATCTACAGATTTAAAAATATAACGGAAACGCAGTGTGTGTGTGTGTGTGTGTGTGTGTGTGTGTGTGTGTGTGTGTGTGTGTGTGTGTGTCATCTCACTCTGCCTGAATAACTGATAACTTTTTCATTATCTTGTCCTCCAGAGTCCATCTTTCATGAACGCTCTCTCTCTCCCTTTTTCTCTCTCTCTCCCTTTCTCACTCTCCCTTTCTCTCTCTCTGCCTTTTTCTCTATCTCTCCCTCTCTCTCTCTCCCTTTCTCTCTCTCTCCCTTTTTATCTCTCTCTATCCCTTTCTCTCAATTTTTTCTCTCTCTCTCTGTCTCTCCCTTTCTCTCTCTCTCTCTTTCTCCCTTTCTCGATCTCTCTCTCTCCCTTTCTCTCTCTCTCTCTTTTTCTCTCTCCCTTTCTCGATCTCTCTCTCTCCCTTTCTCTCTCTCTCTCTCTCTCCCTTTCTCTCTCTCCCTTCTCGATCTCTCTCTCTCTCTCCCTTTCTCTCTCTCTCTCTCTCCCTTCTCGATGTCTCTCTCTCTCCCTTTCTCTCTCTCTCTCTCTCTCTCTCTCTCTCTCTCTCTCCTCCCTTATTTCTCATCCCAACGGCACCTCTCTGCTTCTCACAATGTCCGAGTTGAAACAGATGCTCATGATTAAAGAAAGTCAGATGAAGTTTGAGTGTTTAGTTATTCAACAAACAGACAAGCTTATTACATTCGACTGAAGTTTAGTTTAGTTGGCCAAACAGAGTGGTGTGTGTGTAAGAGTGTGTGTGTGAGAGTGCGTGTGTGATAGTTTGTGTGTGTGAGAGTGTGTGTGTGAGAGTGTGTGTGTGTGTGTGAAGGTGCACTCACTAAGAGATTCTTTTACTTATCATTCTCGGCAATGAGGAATTACCCAAACACGTTCTTCTCTAAACTAGCTTGTAATAAAGTCACATCAGTTCACGTACAAAGTCAACATCTTACTGTAAACACTCAGACCCAGAGCCTTGGGATCAATACAGAGAAACAGCGACAGTGTATATATTTATATCAAACTCCTGTTTGTGTCGTTGTGTGTGGAAAGCCATGCTTTTGGCAAACCATCTGCAACCGCTTCTCATTGGTTGGTAGCTTGGCTGATTATGTTCCTAAAATGAGTTAAAAGCATAATTTGCTTTTTCAGAACCTACGGTGATAACAAATAAGCCGTCTAAATAAACATGACCTGTTTGGAACACAATATAAATAATATAAATAATAATACAATAATATGAACACTGTATCAATACAGTTGATTTTAATTTTTGCTTGGTGTTACAGTTTTTGTGTGTGGAAAATGAATGAGACAGACTACAGAAGGGCGACAACTGAAGATGCATCAGGGACGGATCATGTGACGGATCATGTGACGGATCATGTGACTGATCATGTGACGGATCATGTGACTGATCGTGGGACTGATCGTGGGACTGATCATGTGACTGATCATGTGACTGATGTAAGAGGAAGTTATGAGGCTTTCCCACTTCGAGGTGGTCTTCCGACCCCCTGCCTCATCCAAGGAGAGGAAGAGGAGGACAAAAGTCACTCTCCATCTTTTGTCTCCTCTGGCTTGAACTTTGAACCTTGAACTGTGCCTCTCCTGGTCTTGTCGCCGGCTCCACTTGACTCTGCCCTGTGCTTGGAGACCTGGGCGAGACTGCTGGACAGCTTGCCAATGCACTGCAGAGAGAGCGTCCTGTCAGTGGGATCCAGAGGATAAACACACTGGTAAAGTCACACTAGGTGTCATCACCCTTTGACGTGGTATATCATCGACAGTGTTGAGACAGCTCAAGTCTTTATTGAGAGTCTTTATTGAGAGTCTTTATTGAGTACATGTGCAGATAGCTGACTTTGCTGAGTGGTGAGGATGGGAAGGGGGTGATGAGGGGAGAGTGGAAGGGTCAAGGGTCAAGGTCTGCCATGTGACCCTGGATGGTTCCTGCATCACAACCGACACACAAGGAGACATATGTCATCTACCCAGTAAACTGCATCTGGCTGGATAGGGACAAGAGAGGAGAAGAGAGGAAAAGAGAGGAGGGGGAGAGTAAGGAGAATAGAGAAGGGGATAGGTGAGAGGAGGGAGAGAGAAGGGGAGAGGTGAGAGGAGGGAGAGAGAAGGGGAGAGGTGAGAGGAGGGAGAGAGAAGGGGAGAGGTGAGAGATGGGGAAGCAGAGAATCATTCTATGGCAGATCAAAGGCCAAAGCAGACCCCTCTGTCATCCCACACACACACCACACACACAAACACACCACACACACACACCACACACGCATGGCACACCACACACACACCACACACACCACACACACCACTTCCTCCATACCTGCTCTATGTCTGCCTCTCCTTGCATGCTCATCTGCATATCCCTTGCACTGCACTATAAATTCCAGCAGAAACGGGCACTTATACTTTCATAAATCTCCTCCTTGTCACTTTCAAATTACAGAGATTTATTCACAGACGAACAAGCTGGAACATAGAACAGAGAGAGAACAGGAGGGACTGGAGAAGGGGGAGGAAAATACCCTCTTCGTATTTTTATGACCCAACATGGTGGTGTGTGTGTGTGCGGTGTGTGTGTGTGTGGTGAGTGTGTGGTCTGTGTAGTGTGTGGTGTGTGTGTGTGTGTGGTGTGTGTGTGTGGTCTGTGTAGTGTGTGTGGCGTGTTTGTGTGTGTGAGGTGTGTGTGTGTGTGTGGTGTGTGTGTGGTGTGTGTGTGTGGTCTGTGTAGTGTGTTTGTGTGTGGTGTGTGTGTGCGGTGTGTGTGTGTGGTGTGTGTGTGTGTGTGTGTGTGTGGTGTGTGTGCGTGGTGTGTGTGCTCTGTGTGTGTGTGTGGTGTGTGAGTGTGCGTGGTGGCGGGGTTCTGCATATTGTGTATGCATCCAGATTACACACTGGTTTCTCCAGGCTCAAAAATGGCAGGCAGCTTAATTTGCCCAAGATGATACAGCAGGAAATAGTTTCAGTTGGGACACAGGATGCAGGAAGTGGATTGAGTAAGGACACAGGATGTAGGAAGAAGTGTGAGTAAGGACACAGGATGTAGGAAGTAGATTGAGTAAGGACACAGGATGCAGGAAGTCGTTAGAGTAAGGACACAGGATGCAGGAAGTGGATTGAGTAAGGACACAGGATGCAGGAAGTAGAGAGTAAGGACACAGGATGCAGGAAGTAGACTGAGTTAGGGCATGTGATGTAGCAAGAGTGAGGAGACAGGATGCAAGAAGAATTGTGATAATCTATTGTAGTATCTATTATTTTCTCCTTGCAATCAGGTAACAGTGTCCGGGTGGTTGGAAGGTGGTGTCGGGCAGGGGGGGGGGGTGCATGTGGGCGTGGCTACAAAGACCCGACACCACCCTGTTTCACAATCTCATTTGTTCCTGACGTTCCGTCGGCTCAGAAACGATTAAACTTTTACCAAACGGTGTTTGATATGAACTGAGACAGGCAGGCAGGTTAACACTGTAATGCTGGCTTGCTCTCATTTATTTCTGCTTCTTCTTCCCTTTTTTCACCTCGTGGACGCTACGCTCTTCTTCTGTGGTCAGTCACACGCTCACCTTCTTTTCAAACTAATTTTTCCATCCTTTCCCTATTTCCTATTAATCCTCGTTTCTCCCTCACGCTGACTTCCATTTCCCTCTATCACTCTATCTCCATTACTCTTTTTTCCCTTACACGGTTTCTCCCCCCTTAATTTCTCCTTCCCCTTTTCCCTCCCTCCCTCCCTCCCTCCCTCCCTCTCCCCCTCTCTCTGTCTCCCTGGATTGCTGTCAGTGGCATATGTAGGCTGTTTAAATGGGAGACCTTTGAAGATGTAGTTCCTGCCCACATTCCTCTGTTCCTTTGTCTGCGACTCCGACTGTTGAAATAGTGATTCATGTACTGCTCGTGCAGCCTCCATTAATTTCGTGTAATGTAGCTTTTATCTCTGTCTCTGGGACCACTATCTCCTCCACTGGCCACTCTCTCTCTCTTTTCCTTTATCTCTTTCTCTCTCCCTGTCTACCTCTTTCTTCTATCTCTTTCTCTCCTCTCTATCTCTAATTTTTTCTCCCTCTCTCTATTTCACTCCCCTCTCTCTTTCCCTCTCAATTGCTTTTCTGGTGTGTTTGTCTTCATCGCTCTCTCCTTCTCTCTCTCTCTCTCTCTCTCTCTCTCTCTCTCGTCTTCTTCGTCTTTCTCTATGGCCTGCGCTGTTGTCTCTATCCTTAATCGCTCTCTACCTCTCTCTCTCTCTCCTTCTCTCTCTCTCTCTCTCTCTCTCTCTCTCTCTCTCTCTCTCTCTCTCTCTCTCTCTGTCTCTCTCTCTCTCTCTCTCTCTCTGTGTCGTCTTCTTCGTCTCTCTCTATCGCCTGCACTGTTCTCTCTATCCTTAATCGCTCTCTCCTGCTCTCTCATTTGATGTGCCTGTGCCTCCCCGAATCATTTTCTTATTTTGCTACTCCACCATCTTGCTTGAATGGTGAGCAGTTATCACAGACTGTTCTCTCTCTTTCCATCTCCCTGAATCTCTTTTCATCTCTCCCTCCCTCTATCTCCTTCACTGAGTGTGTCTTTACACGTGTCCATGCGTAGTGTGTGTTTAATGTAGGTGTGTCACCACAGGTATACCAAGCTTCTGCTTGTATTCCTTTAGCTCAGAGCCCCGTAGGACTGCAGCGTGCAGCCACACACAGGTCCAGACGACCAAAACAACATGTCTTTAATGTATTAGCACAGCTCAAAACATCCAGAATATCTGGGCCGGTATGTAAATGATCTTCGCTCTCTGCCCAGGCGGGTGGTTAGTCCTCTGTCACTCTCCTCCAGAGAACATGCCATCGCAGTCAACAGTGGAAATGTCAGGGGTCGAATCACTGTTGGGGAAAGTTGAGAGATGCTAAACCACTGGTCACCCTGGGCCAAAATAAAGGTCATTACCATGGCAACAGCTGGTGAATCCTGTCATTTTACACCCTGGAGCCGTAGTTAGAATATACAACTTTACATAATCGCCGACCTGGCTTTATCTCAGTTTTCTTGGACATTGCTTTGCATATAATCTCGTTACATTTCAGTTTCTGTAAATTGCGTCATGTTGTGTGTTCGTAGTCAGTTCATGTTAGAACCAGTTAGGTTGGTGCGTGGTTTGTGTGCGTGCGTGTGTGTGTGTGCGTGTGTGTGTGTGTGTTTGTGCGTGTGTGTGTGTGTGTGTGTGTGTGGAGGTCAGTATGTTAGCTAGGTTTGGTGCCATCATTGACTTTTCCAACCAGCCCATGTACCCCAGCACCCACAAGTTATTTTGCTATTTCTCTGTGGATCGGTAGAGAGTCTGGAAGAGTGCTGCATTCATCTGTTCATGATTGGCTACGCTGGGCTTTGGGAGTTAACCAATCACCCCTCTGTCTCTCATCAGCTTTCCTACAGTTGTGTTATAATATCTTCCATCCTGCCACTATGCCCTGTACCTACTTCCTGTCTGTTTGCATCACTTCCTCCAGTCTTCTCCATCTCTCCATGATCTCTTCCTCTCCTCTCTCCCAACAGCAGGACTGTGTTTCTCTTGTCCTTCCCAGCAGGGGTTGGGCAGTACGGGTCACCTCTTTACACATACAACATATGCAGGAACACCTGAGCACCAACAACAGTAACCCCCACCCTTCCTTCTCCTCTCTGCGCTCCCCCTTATGTTCTCTGCCCCCTCCACCCTCCTCAATTTGGTTCCCTCCCTCCCCTCCTGCCCCTTCTCCCTCCTCCTCCCCAATTCTGTTCCCTCCCCTCCTCCCCCTCCTTCTCCCTCCTCCTCCCCAATTCTGTTCCCTCCCCTCCTCCCTCCCCTTCTTCCTCCCCTTATGTTCTCTCCCCCCTCCTTCCTCCGTTTCCTGGCTCTGATCCCTCTCTACTTCAGGGTTAATGTGCCCCCCAGCCGTGTGGCAAGGCTGGCTGGCCCTCTTCCCCTCCCTCCCATGCCCACAGCTCCAGACACATGCTGGGTACATGCCTCCTGACGGCCACCGGGACAGATCACATATGGAAGACTTCCACCATCACTGGCACACAGGCAGGTAGGGAGAAGAGGGGGCGCGATCTGAGGGGAGAAGAGGAGGAAGGGGAGGAGGGAGGGGAGGAGGGAGAGAGGAGGTAGGGGGAGGAGGGAGAGAGGAAGTGAGGGGAGGAGGGAGAGAAGAGGGGGAGTAATGAGCAGTTGTTTTGGTCGATTATATTAATGGGAACAATTATTGTTTTGTTTCATCTTCCATTTATTTGTAGATTTTTCATTTATTTGTTTATCGAGAGTAGGTCCAATGAGACATGTGACTCTTTCATCAGCAAACCTTCCATGATATTAAAAACCGTGAAATCGCTCATCGCACGCGCAAAGTGCAGCCAGTGGTACACAAGAAAACACCGACACAAAAACTAACTTCAACAAGTACATATAACCAGAGATGTGCGAGATGGGGCTACTCCTCCTACCGAACTGATACAGAGAAAGTTAGACTAAAGAGACGTGACAACCAGGGGAAAGAATCAGCGAGAGAAGCAGAGAGGAGAAGATAGGCAGAAGGTGAGAAGGAGTGAGAGAGAGAGGACGTCAGGAAAGGAAGAAGGAGACATTGTAGACTCCACTTCATCATTCCTCTCCAAAGTCTCAATCTTACACTCGTCTTTAGCATTTGGAGTGCTAAGGTCCCCAGCAGCAATAAAGGTCAAGGCAGTGATTTATGGTGTCTCTTATGGAGAGACTGTCTGTGGGGCTGGGAACCCTGCCATACTTCTGGACTGGAGCCAAACACACACAAACAGAGCAGTCGTTTCTGTAGGAAAATATAAAACAGCTTTCGATGGTCGGAACATCCAATAGAAAATCTTAAATGAAGAGGCCTTATTAATTGAACGTTTCGTCAGGACCAACCTTAGCTTAAATGTGCTGTAACCTAAGGAGATAAGTATGTAGTTTAATGAAGCTTGATATCAAAACCACATGGTGTCTAGATCTATAGATTATAGATTTGTTACGGTGATGTTAATGATGATGGTAATGAGATATGGGGTAGCCTATCGATTTCTGTGATTTCTTTTTACCTCTTCTTAAACTTTCCACATCAACTGCTGCTTGCGATGCAATGTTTGAATGCAAAAGCTAAAAACTATTTATAATGCATTTTGCAGCTAGATGAACCTTATTTATGTTTGTACGGTTCCTTGTAAACCTGTTACACCGAAGCAGCTATACAAAAAATATCTGAAAATGTCCTTGCGATGCCAAGCCGGTATTAAATATAGAAAGTACCCTTGTGACCGTAAAACATTTTCAATGAATGCTCTTCTCGCTCATTCAGGAGAGCACTTCAAAACGGTTCTCTTCGTAGAGTAGTCAACAGTATTGATCATGTGTTAAGTCTGGGAAGAATGTTTCTCTAAAAAAAATCACGTTTCGCTTGACATGACAAGGTCTCTGTGAAGATATGTACAGTATATTCAAAATTTCTAAGGATTGAATTAAAATTTCACACCAGTCAAGTCATCATCCTAATCTATTTCATCATAAAATAAAATGCAGCCTTGATACTGTTTTTATTCAAGCATCAAAACTTTAAAGTTACATTATACATCAGGAACTCCCACCTACGGAAAGGCATTCATTTCCACTTTTGAATCCTGAATAACAAGCAATCGCAGGACATCATGGTGATCCTTTTCACGTAGAAGCAACCATAAGAGGCAGTCAAACAGCATCTCATCACAGACAACAGCCCTTCATAAAAGAGAGGTGAGAGAGGAACAGCAGAGGTGTAATTATGTGATGACCACATCTGATCTACAGAAACTCACGCTAAGCCAGCCTACAGCAAGCCAGTCCTTAACATATGGCGTTTCTGGTGGTCGAACTTTTTTAACACAAATACCACAATAACTTTGTGGTATGAATATCACAAATACCACAATAACTTTGTGGTATGAACTGAAAGGATGGGCTTAGGGTACAGTGTCTGTGTATAGGCCTATGCTATGTGTAGTCAAGGACTAATTACTTGAATAACAAGGATTATTTAAACAGATTTAAATCCTGATGGACAGATGTTATGTGAAGGTGAAAATGTAATGGAAGCTTTGAATGTCATCATGCAAAGGACAACGCTGTACTCTCCAACATGTCTGCCCTACCTAGCCCAGAACTGTAAACACAACATCATGACGTTTGCTTGTAGAGCTCTTAAACCGTGCGTCTAACATAACATTATAGAGCGAGGTAAGTGTTCAAGTACAGGCAAAAACAACCTTGAACTATAATGATTGTCTGCCTTACCAGTTAAAGTAGCAGAAATAAGTGATATTTTGCAACTTTAGATCCTTCACTTCCTAGTATGCATACTCATGTTTAAAAAGAAAGTTACAGACCCAGGAACTTCGCTTTTTAACTCAAGTGAAAATAAGTAAGCGTGGGACATCACTACAACCTGTTATAACATACTTAAAGACACAATGGACACGCAGAAATTTAGCCAGGAATCTTTTTGACACAAACAATTTTAAACATCTCCCTTGTTGATCAGGAATGTCCCTTTATCAGTCATGTCGAGGTCGCTAACTCTCTGTCTCATCCATAACTTATCTTTTTTCGCAAACAACCTTCTTTTGTTAATGTTTTCCAAACTTTTAAATCTTTTTTATTTCTCAAGATTTCAAAATTTCGAGTTTTCCTCAACTCGGAAAATGAATAATGTGACGCTGATTCCAGCGTGTTTCTTCAAATGGCTCCAACTCTGTACAGCCGCAAATTGAGAAGGTTTGCAGAAAGCCGCTTGTGTTGAGACAGACGCTCATTTTCACTTCGTTAGCAAGACACACAACAGTCATGATGTTCGTCAATGATCCGCTAATTGCCCAAGTTAGCAAAGAATAGCCCAAGTTAGCAAAGAATAGCCCAAGTTAGCAAAGAATAGCCCAAGTTAGCAAAGAATATGTTAAAGTTACGAGTAAAGAGTTAGGAGTCAAGTTCGTCGACGCAGCCAGACCAGTACTGTGAATGGACAGTGATCATCCCTACATGACCTCCTCTCTGTGGATCATCTGTCCAACTCAAGTAAGACATGTTCCGTTTGTTGTCCATACAGATGCACATAGTAGCCATTTAAAATGTACATTGAGACTGTTTTCAATGTAGTGAATGCAACGATAAGGGCATGTATCCGGCCTTTTGTTACAATAACCTCCATTCTTCAAGTTACATTCTACTATGGTGTCAGAAAATGGAAATAGAAGGACATAGAGGTTCCGTGTATGAACGTAGCAAGTCAGAAGAAAATACCATGCCCTTCACAAGTACAAAGAATAGAGCAACAGCCTGAGGCTACGATAGTCGGCTATGACATCTTGCAGGAGGGACTATTGACCTCGTCTCAAAATGCTTTTGTCAGAGTTTTGGCACAGCAGAATGCGTTCCGTTATTTTGTCGTTCACCTCAAAGATCAATTCTTGTCAAACATAAGTCCTTTATCAATCCACGTTGTTTTTTTCCCCGTTCTTGCGAACTCGTTTGACGTCATCTATCATAGTCCGAGTATGGTTACAGTCCAAAGAACAAGTCACCAAGAACGACTCAAATATCTAGAAGTGTTCTTAATCAAGCCTTTTGATTGAGGATGCATCACTTGGCTGGTGAGAACGCATCTGATTTCCCTCAAGTCATTGCAAGAACACACGCGTCTCAATTAATTCTCCATCTTCGCTGTCTTGCTAAACCGTTATCTCAAGACACTTGGCAAGAACGTTCTTCTTAAGAAGACAAGTACACTGCATTCTTCAGGTTGATGAATAGTCGTACGGTCCAACAGTGGTTTACAGAAAAAGATCATTTCAGCACATTGTAACCCACTAACTAGATACAATTAATTAGGCTTCACACTTGCATGTTTTTGGTTTGGAATACAGTATTCATTTCAACTGTCAGATAACTTTTTTTTTTTTTTTTACAGCAACAGGTATCATGAATTTCAGACACATCTTAAAAGTTGTAGGAAATGTCAGCCGTGTTTTGTACATTAGGATGTGAATTTTCGCTCCTAAGATAGTTAGACAAGATGACTTCCACACTAAAAAGACCGTTCCCCTCAGCCTTTAAATTAGAGAAGCACCTCTTTGACTATAAAGTAACCTCTGGAATAAAAATGGTGGCGACTCTGGACTCTTTTTCTAAATATTAATCAAATAGAAAGCTTTCAGGCCTGGCATTTCCCCCTGTAAAATACAGAGTACTCCTCCATCATGTGAATGAATGGGTGAGGAGGTATTTAGTGACAAAGAAGAAGCCTTTCATCAACGTCCTATAAATCTATGAAGGTTTATACTGTGTAGGTAGAATTCTCAATGTCTAATGTGGAGTGTAAGATGAATAGAATGTACATTTAAGGTGAAATAAGTGCTGTGAGTGATGTATTTGAACAGTTCAAATTCAGATTAAAATGAAAATCAACAGGGATTGATTTGCTGGTGTCTACCAACATAGTGAGATTCCAGTGAGAAAGAAAACGAAAGTATTTTAGTGCAGGTGCTTCTGCATGATGTGACAGATGTTGGACTGACTGTTAACATCTTTTCTCTTTAAGCCACAGTGTGTAAAGATCTTCTGCCGCTTCTTAGGAAGGAAAAGACCCCATTTTCCTTCTGAAGCGTCTGAGAATGGCACGCCACAAAGGTTGGGCGTGCCGCTGGCCTTTCTGTTTGAAATGGTACGTTGGCATTTCGCTTCACGAGTGTCAGCAGATCCCACCTCTCCAGTCTGAGCACCTTGTATTTGTTCACACATGCACACGCTCTTGATTTTAATATATATATATTTTTTAATCAATTTGCAGAATTAGGACTGAAGTCGGTAGTGTGTACGTGATCATGTGCATCAGCCAGATGCGTGCGTAAAAGCGCCCTTGTGTGCGTTGTGTTGCATGCGCTCGTTTCCATTTCCAGACCTTATTATGTTAATTCCAAGTGCCCTCTTCAAATAATTCTATGAAATAGATAGCTGAAATGTCTTCCTCAGAATAAACATCATTTCACCCTGTAATGGATCTGAATGACTTCTACAGTACGGATGCTGCAAATATCTATACATACAGTTACATTAGGTATATGAGCTTCTTCAAAAAGTTGGATTTCGTCGATTTTTTGTTGAATCTGCATATTACAGTACATTACTGGCCTTGTAGATGTTTCCAGTTCAGCCTGCATATTTTTCTGTGTTTGTAATTGTTCTTGGTATAGTTACCTGTCTTCCTACAGGCCATACTTCTATCCCATAATAAGCCCCAGTGTCATCTTTCCCTAGACTTGAACCCAAGCAGTCAAAGTACTGAATGTAATCCAGACCATATCAATGCTATGTATCGTTCCCTAACTACCAGTACAGTACCATGCCTATAGATTCGAAAGGATCAATGTTGTGGGTCTTTGGTGGTCTGTTATTGTCATTCTAATCACAGTCACGTTAGTGTGTTTTGATGAGCAACATGTTTAAAAGTAAGCTTGCACAAGTATGACCAATAAGTGGCTTTAAAGGCCTTAAGAAAAACACGATTCACATATAATCAGTGCCGCTGACGTCCACTCGCTAGTGTTGAATCTCTAAAGCAGGGGTCTCAAATCCTGGTCCTCGAGGGCCGCTGTCCTGAAGGTTTTAGATGTTTCCCTCCTCCAGCACACCTGATTCTAATGAATGAGCCATTAACAAGCTCTGTGGAAGCTTCATAATGACCCTTTATTAGACTCATGTGTGCTGGAGCAGGGAAACACTGAAAACCTTCAGGACAGCGGCCCTCGAGGACCAGGATTGGAGACCCCTGCTCTAAAGGGTGCAAGTCACTTCCTAGGCCGAGTCCTAGTCGTCGGCTACGATGCTGCGGTGGCTAGCTAACTATCCGTTTCTCCTGTCTCTCCTGCTGGTCGCTGGAGATCATTAATGAAGTAGCCTTCTCATTGATATTGACTGACCTGTCAGCTGGCCTGCCCATGTCTCTAATAGGTGCCATTGGTCTTGAGTGCAGACCTGTCTTAAGATGGGGTGGGAATAGGTAGACTTAGTTGAACTTCCATCTGGTCTAGACGCTGATCTACTGCCAGATTTGAGTTATTTTCGCTCTGCCTAGGTGGCGTCACATACGTTGTAAAACGAAACGCGATTCTGTTGAATGTCAGTGTTGGCGCCTTAATGCCATCTTGACTGGCAGGGTGCATTGGCGCTATATTTGGAGTCTGGAAACTAGAGGGCGGGGGCGGGGGGGGGGGTAGGGGTAGACGTAGAGAGGCAGACCAGCAGGGGTGTGTGGGGGGGAAGGTAACAGATTTCAGACTGGATAGAGAAGGCTAAACCTGGAAATGTACCTTGAGAAATGTCTACGCTTCACCTGAGCGTTGATGAAGCTACTGTGAGACGAAAGAAGCTCGTTCTGGATATTCACAGATAGACGCTGATAACGGCTTAAAGTCAGTCAACAAATATGTCGCCCTGATCTTTATTGGTCTATATCCTCCATACCAATGGATAGTTCTTATTTGACAGGATCATCTGTGAGAGGGACTGAATGTTTACCTCGAACAGATGGGAGTTTCAGTGAAAGTTCGGGCAGAAATCTCTTCTGTGTACTGTACAGATTGACAGTGTAACAACAGACCAATCCAGTCCTAATTATTGTAATTCCATCTGATTCAGTCCAGATTGAAGTTCCTTTAATCAACCTGTTTCCATCTGATTCGATTTAAGCACTGGAAAGTTTAGTTTAAATAATTAGCTTGAACTTGATATACTGTACATTCTAGTTGCTGCCAATGTGTTGATTGTTTTTTGTAGCATATAAAGTGCGAAGCCAGTTTAGGTCAGAGTAAGTGTAATTTGTGGCTAAGTTGATCATGTTTCACGTATAGAAGCAATGTTGGCTTTTCTCAAGTGAGAAGAGTAAGATTATCCTCAAGGCCAAGAAGCTCATTTGAGGAAATTTCAAACCACAGAAAAAATAAACAAATACAACAAATGCATCTACACAACGTTTAACATCCTTCAGGCCTGTATCCACTGTTCTTGCATAACTGTATGACTTTTTAATCACAGCTTGAGGGAAGAGAATACAAACTCCACCCCCCCCCCCCACACCCAAAAAAAGGGTACAACTAAGTAAAAAGAGATTGAGAGAGAGACAGAGACAGAGAGAGAGCAGCAAGAAAGATAGGCGAGCACAGGAAGTGAGGGAAGCACTCTAAAGGTTAGTTGGCTGGCCTTTTATAGATCGGTCTGTCGTGAGAGGGGGTTGCAGGGCGACGAGGCCTTGATGAACTTCACTTTCTATTAGTGGCCGACAGGGGGACGCTGTCTCTGACGCGATCAATAGGCTGAAGGACAAGGGTGTCAGAAAAATGAAAGACCCTTCTGTCTGCTGGCAAAGATGATCCTGGGAGGAGGGGAGGGAAGAGGGGGAGCAAAGGGTGTGTGTGTGTGTGTGTGTGTTTGTGTGTGTGTGTGTGTGAGAGAGAGAGACAATGTGAAGTCCAGGGGTGGGGCCGTGATTGAAGGGCCCTATTCGAGGGACCCTGAAGACCTGGTCCTTTCTCTCAGCTCATGCCTCATCTCAGAGTCTAGTGGTTATCAGTCCTACTGTAGATCTTTTGGTTATCAGTCCTACTGTAGGTCTCTAGTGGTTATCATTCCTACCATAGGTCCCTAGTGGTTATCAGTTCTACTATAGGACAGTGTGTAGTGGTTATCAGCTCTACTATAGGACAGTGTGTAGTGGTTATCAGTCCTACTGTAGGTCAGTGTGTAGTGGTTATCAGTCCTACTGTAGTTCTGGTGGTTATCAGTTCTACTATAGGACAGTGTGTAGTGGTTATCAGCTCTACCGTAGGCTCCATGAGTCTTGTTCTGAAGACCATGCCCGTTCTGAGACAGGCTACTAAAGGGAACCACAAGGTATGTAAATGCCGCCCCTGATTATCTCTGCCTTTGACCAAAAAGCAGCCTTTCTGACAGATATTTGAATTCCATCAGCGTCCAAGAAAAATTTCCTACTGAAAGGTTTGTTTAGGTGCTTTTAATATGAACTACTCGAATGAATCATGACCACTGGTTCTTTTGATAAAATTGTCTACCTCTCTCGCTCTGTCTGTCTTTCCGCCTGTCTGTCTCTCCTTCTCTCTCCCGAAAATAAATAAAATATGCAACACAGTCATATCAAGGCTTATATAAAAAAATAACAGTAGTCATTTCCATAATGTGTTTTAATAGATGAGCAGTGTGTTTCATAGGTGAGGCCAGAGGGCACTGGGTGTAGTCAACAAATTTGCTTCGTCTGACAAGCACTATTATGTTTATGGATATTACGTTCAGGGGATAAAATGCACATAATTAGCTATTTCAGCTATAATCTCATTTATTTGCTTCACCTCAGCCAAGCCCAACATGACCTTCACAGCTTCAACATTAAAACCATGTGGATGAAAATGCAAACGCATTAACGGTTCTGAAAGAGCAAATATGAAAGCAACTTCATTTGTGAGAGATGCACGATGCTCTTTTTTCCCCTCGTCTGCTCCTCTCTATAAACTTGGAGTTAAGAGGACAACTGCCCAAAATAGGAACACACACACACACACACACACACACACACACACACACACAAATGCTTTATGCTTTCACTGATACTTAGCACTGTAATCTAAATGTTGACCAGCACATTCCAGTGCATCCTCCGTGCTGCTTGAGTTCTCTAATAAACTCCAGGGGCATGGGCCTGAAGCCAGGATGTGGAAGGGACCGGGGCTGTGTGTGTGGTGTGTGGTGAGACCCAGGCCTGCCCAGGCCTTCATCCTCTGCCAGCCCAGCCAGAGTGTGAGGGCACTGGGGTCGCTCTCCAGGATCTACAGGCCCTTATTTCTGTTCCCCACGCTGGGGTCTGGAGCACAACCAGCAGCTGGTTGCTGCAGCCGCACAGAGATGATGATGCTGGTGTGTGTGTGTGTGTGTGTGTGCGTGTGTGTGTGTGTGTGTGCGTGTGTGTGTGTGTGGGGAGGGGGAATTTACACACCCACATACGATGGCAAATTAGCAGACAAACACTTTTACATGGAACACACACCCATACCCACATGTAACCACACACACACACACACACAGACTCTGCCGTACTGAGTCTAACCCATGTAAAGTTATCCACTGTTTCATGCAAGGTCTTACTTAGGCAAACTGAAAACAGGCCGGATCCTTTTCAACCAGCGAACCGAACAAACTCTCCTGTCCGCCTCCCTCTCCATGCGACCCTTCCGTCTCCCTGTACTATTCAAACCCCAACCGAGCTCTCCCATCTCCCCCCTGCTCACTTACCCAGCCACCCCCCCGCCCCCCGCCTTACCCCAAACAGCCCTACCCTGCCACACTCGTTGACTAGGTAAATGGAATCCTCTAATTGTCGCTCTCTCTCCCCTCCTGTTCCTCCTCCTCCTCCTCCTCCTCCTCCTTGCCCACTTGTCTGCGACTGTGACTAGGCTGGTAGCCGAGTGTCAAAGTGTCTTAATGCGCCCTCGCTTCGGCTCTGCCAAGAGACCCCCCATAATGCATCTCTCAGTGCTGTCTATTAGCCGGCTCCATTTGTCCCAGCCCTCCTCCTTCTCCTCGCCTGCTCTCTCTCTCTCTCTCCCTCCTTCCCCCCTTTCTTTTGTGCTGCGATATGAATGCACTTTGATGCTTAATAACTAGGCCTGTCCTTTTGACAGGAGCAGCCACCGTCTGCCCTTGTTAAGCCAGTAATTAGCCTGTCCTCTTTATTTATCAGGCAAGTACAAATGAGCCTGCTCGCTCACTCACGGGCACTGGCCATTCCCTCTCTCTCTCTCTCTCCCTCCATCTTTCTCTCTCTCTCCCTTTCTCTCTCTCTCTGCTGGCCATTCCCTCTCTCCCTCCCTCCCTCCCTCCATCTTTCCCTCCCTCCATCTTTCCGTCTCTCTCCCTTTCTCTCTCTCTCTGCTGGTCATTCCCTCTCTCTACCTCCCACTCTCTCTCTCTCTTCCTCTCTCCATGTCTCTCTCTCCCTATCTCTCTCTCTCCCTCTCTCTCTCGCCCTCTCTCTACCCGTTCGTTTTTCTCTTCCTCTCTCTCTTTCTTCATGTGTGTGTTGGGTCAAGGGGATGGTAAACAGGGTGGATGAGTAGGTAGTGATCTATAGTGTTTTTGAGAGTGTGTGCAAGAGAGAGAGAGAGAGAGAGAGGGCGAGAGAGGGCTGTGAGGGTGAGAGCACCAGTACACAAAGGCCAGTGTAGCACTGCTCTGACACTCAGACAACATGGGGGACAGCCACAGAATGCTCAGACCCCCTAGATAAATAGCCCTCATTTGCGAATATACAGAACTGCCTGCCCGGGTGTGTGTGTGTGTGTGTGTGTGTGTGGGTGTGCGTGTGCGTGTGCGCGTGCGCGCGTGCGTGCGTGCGAGGGGGGGTGTAGACAGAGGACAAAGACCAAAACAAATGGTCAGATGGAAGCTATAAAGGAATGCGGGTCAGTGGATGAAGAGGAAGACATGATGAAGAAGCATACATAGCTTCCATCCACCAATCCAGGCAGAAAGGTGGAATCCAGCTCTGTAGACCTGTAGAACTGTAGACCTGTACACCTACAGAACTGTAGACCTGTAGACCTGTATAACTGTAGACCTGTAGACCTGCAGAACTGTAGACCTACAGAACTGTAGACCTACAGAACTGTAGACCTGTAGAACTGTAGACCTGTAGACCTGCAGAACTGTAGACCTTTAGAACTGTAGACCTTTAGACCTGTAGACCTGCAGAACTGTAGACCTACAGAACTGTAGACCTACAGAACTGTAGACCTGCAGAACTGTAGACCTGCAGAACTGTAGACCTGCAGAACTGTAGACCTACAGAACTGTAGACCTGCAGAACTGTAGAACTTTAGAACCGTAGACCTTTAGAACCATAGACCTTTAGAACTGTAGACCTGTAGACCTGTAGAACTGTAGACCTGCAGAACTGTAGACCTGCAGAACTGTAGACCTACAGAACTGTAGACCTGTAGAACTGTAGACCTGCAGAACTGTAGACCTACAGAACTGTAGACCTACAGAACTGTAGACCTGCAGAACTGTAGAAATGTACTGGGAGCTACAGTAAATGAGTTTCATGTCCCTTTTAAAGAACACAACTATTTCAAGAGGTTGGTAAAAACTTGTAAACTTTCATTATCTGCTCCTGCTACTTCTCCTCCAACCTTATGACAAAGAGCGAGAGAGGTGGAGAAGGAGAGAGACAGAAAGAGCGAGAGATGGAGAAGGAAATAGAGAGAGAGAGAGAGTGTGTGAGGTGGAGAAGGAAAGAGAGAGAGAGAGAGAGCGCGAGAGAGGTGGAGAAGAAGAGACAGAAAGAGCGAGAGAGGTGGAGAAGGAAAAAGAGAGAGAGAGAGATAGAAAGAGCGAGAGAGAGAGAGAGAGAGAGAGAAAGAGTGAGAGATGTTTCTCATGTCACACCAGCAGCTAAACACACACAAACAGAAAGCTTCTGTAATTCAACACAGCTGCTGGAGGACATGCTAGCTGGGCTAGCTCAGTTCACTCTGTCCTCCACAGACAGAACAGCACACATTTCAGCAGCACAATAACAGTGGACTTCTTCAGGTACAGGGCACACTCTTCTCTCTACACTCCTCTCTCCTCCTCACAGACCTCTCTCACTACACTCCCTCTCCCTACTCCCTCTTCTCCCCTCCTCCCTCCACTCCCTGTCCTTTCCTCTTCCCCTCCCTACCCATCCCCTCTTCCCTCTCCTCTCCCTTCCGCCCTCCTCCTTCCTTCCCTCTTCTCCTCCCTACCCATCCCCTCCTCCCTCTCCTCTCCCTTCCCCTCCCTTCCCCCTTCCCCCCCTCCTCCCCCTCCTCCCCACCCCTCCAGTCCTCTCCTCCTTCCCTCCCTACACCCCCTCATCTCCAGGCCTCTCTGCTTGCCTCCTGAGTGCCTGGCCCAGCGATAGAGATGTAAATAAGTTCAAACAGTTGCAGACCTTTGTGTGGAGGTCTGCTCCAGATAGCTCTTTGTCTCCTTTCCTCTTTCTTCAGTCCGTCCCTCCGTCCTCACGGACAGAAAGACTTTCAGCCTTTCAGTAGCCTTGCATCAAAAATAAGCTATTTGACCAGTTCTATGGAGACAGGACTGAATGAGTGTATGTGTGAGACAGAGTGAGAACGAGCGAGACAGAGCGAGGCAGTGGGGCAGAGTGAGACAGTGAGAGACAAAAATGAGACAGAGTGAGACAGTGGGACAGAGTGAGACAGTGGGACAGAGTGAGACAGTGGGACAGAGTGAGACAGTGGGACAGAGTAAGACAAAGTGAGACAGAGTAAGAAGTGCATTTGCACAGTCTACTGTTAACACTACAGGATTTGTGCCTGTGATATAACAAAAAGGTTCCTGTTGGAATAATGCCTTGACGGTCATCCTGTGGTAAACACACTGCACTCTGACCAGCTTGATCAAAAACATTTCATTTATACAGTTTAACAAATCATAACAAATCACAGTGCACAGAATAGTTGTTTAATGTTTTATTTGAAAGAGAAATAGCTGAACTAATTGAAACGGCCTGATTGCCAAACGCCGGTGAAAATTCATATCAATTTGGTCCGAATTGGCGGACAAAACAGAGAAATAAATAGATCATATTATGACAGATTTTATCTAAAAGCAGAGAGCAATCATACAGAACCCAATAGCTGTTAGTGGGCATACAGGCCCAAAACTGTTTGGTATAATGACCAGTATTATTAGTAACATTAGCCCTATTCCCCCAACGATTAAATGCTTCGAATGTTGGGTCAGGGGTCATTCCAATCACACAGACACAAGCAGGTCTCTTGCCAGAGTCCAGCTGGGAGGGGGAGGGAGGGAGGGATGGAGGGAGGGATGGAGGGAGGGAGGGAGGGAGAGAGGGGAGAGGAGAGTGCTTGCAGTGATGGCCATTCCAGGGAGGCAAGAGCAGGCTGAACTGTGATGGTGTAATGCATTCACTAATAACAGTTTGTTGTTGTTGGGTCCCTAGGGAAGCACTTGATGTACACAGATGTTCTTTGTTATTGGAGGGAAAATGTCTGGCCATTCGAAATGTGTCTTTTTACACTGTGAGTTGGTGCAATGAGTTCTGCTTGCAAAGTTGTTATAGCAGAGACTTTTTCCCAACGAAACTATATACAATATGCATGTTATTGTTTCAGAGGGCAGACTTTCTTTGGGTTGTGTGTGTATGCGTGTGTGTGTGTGTGTGCGCGTGTGTGTTGCAGTCTTCCTCACTGTCACATACTGTATTGGCTACCTGTGAACAAGCCACAGCAGTTCTCTTCACAGTTCACACCTGGGAAGGCAGAAAAGCCACCAGCCTTCACCCAATTAGCATCTAACATCCCTGGAGCGCAGCATGCCTCTCTCTCACACACATACACACACAACTCCCACATACACACACACACAACTCCCACATACACACACACCCCCCCACCCCCCACGCACACACACACACACACACACAATCACACTGAGTGAGCTCAAAATTTAGCAAGGTGTCAACATGCACTTATTTGCATGCTTTAATTAACTTCTGTCCTCTCTCACCAAGCTGAAATGGAATCAAATAATCATGGAAAATACACAGACTTTCTTGTTATTCTCATTTCAGGGGGGGGGGGTTTGTTGGGAAGGAGAATTTGGTTAAACACAGAGGCTGGCTGCAAGGTGAACTGTCTGCCAGGCCACAAGCTACAAAACGCTTCATCATTAATCAGTGACTGATATGTTCACACAATCTTTTTCAAGTGATTCTGGGAAAACATACAATATCCAATAACTAATACTGTATACATAAGCACTATAGATAAAGCACAACCCAAAAACGGATCCCAGAACTAATCCAACTGGCACAAAATAACCAGAGAAACTGTATCAGTATAAAGAAACAGAGAAACATCATCTCTTTGTTGGCTCGTCACTTTAGATAGCTTCCTATTTGGGTAACATGTTCTGTCTGTCTGTGGTGTCTGTCTCTCTGTCTCTGGTGTCTATCTCTCTCTGTGGTGTCTGTCTCTCTGTGGTGTCTGTCTGTCTGTGGTGTCTGTTTGTTGGTCTGTCTATGCTGTCTCTCTCTGTCTCTCTCTGTGGTGTCTGTTGGTCTGTCAGCCTGTGGTGTCTGTCTATCGTGTCTGTTGGTCTGCGGTAGGAGCCAGTCCAGCGTCCACCTCCTGTCAGTGTGGCCTGGGGTCCAGGCCTGTACTGGACGCTGTGAGACTGCAGGCCTCACCACACCACCACAGCACCTCAAACACTCAGCTCAAACAACTGGAAGTCCAGGAAGAGCACACAGATGAAAACAGGGCGTGAGACAGAGAAAGAGGGAAGGGAACGTTAGAGAGAGACAGAGACAGAGATTTGGTGGGAAGGAGGAGGGAAGAGAGACAGGATTGTAAAGAAGGTTAAATACAGAAAGTATATCTATATCCAGCTTCACAGCTAGAGTGTTGGTGAGAGTGGGAGAGGAGAATGAGGTGAGAGAGACAGAGGGAGAGAGAGGTGAGAGGGAGAGAGAGAGGTGAGTGAGAGGGAGAGAGAGAGGTGAGTGAGAAGTGAGTGAGAGAGAGAGGAGAGAGAGAGACGGAGAGAGAGGAGAGAGAGAGAGAGACGGAGAGAGAGAAAAGCGTTGAGAGGAGAGACTGGAGACGGCCTTCGCATGAATGAGGACGACAGGCGGTCGGAGGAACTGTAATTAATGAACAAGTTTCTCATGATTAACTTTTATTAAGCGATACTCCTGAGTCTGCCAGCCGCCAGGTAATGAGGAAAGCCTGGAGAGAAGGACGGAGAGCTGGAGGGACAGAGAGACATTCCCCTCCCATCACACCTCCTGAGCCAGCTATAAAAACAGCAGCACAGCTCCCTCGTAAAACAGGATCTTACTGTAAGAACCCTGGAGCTGAATCCTACTAACTAACTAACCTGTAGAAGATCAGGAAGTGTGTCGAAGTACACAAAGAGGTCACATGTAACCGGGTGCCTGCGATCTAGAAGCCCAGGCAGATGTAATTGAGTGTAGGAAAGGTTAGATGGGTTTTTCATCTGCTTTTCCCCTTGTTTTAATATCCCAATACAAACGCTAAATATATAAATATATAGTATATAAACACACTAAACAATCCAGGGGTTTTGAACAGCTGGAAAGTATTTTTCATTACAAAGAAAACGCATTGCTCAATGCAGATCAGTCATATGAAAGGTCCAGTAAGGTTTAGAACAAGCCCAAGAGAAAACCTACATGGACTCAAGTTTGAGAGAAGCGCAGCTATCAAGAACATAGAAAAATCAAAATTGGGGCTTCTGAAATATAATAAAAAGTAATCCTATCCTCTGATACCTCGTGTTGCCCACAGCCCCAATACTTACATCTAAGCATACTACACCACACGTTCATATTCAGCGTTCGAAGGCACCTCATAAAATAGCATTAGCGGTTAGCGAGAGAGGCTTGCTGCGTCATCCAGCTGGGTTTAGGCTGACAGAGTTGTTGTTTGTTCGTTGGGCCGGTCTGCGTTATTAGACTGACGTCTGCTTCACACGGATTGCACTCTGATACAGCGCCATGACAACCGCACTCGCAGAAAGGCTCCGCGCCTGTGTCAGAACACGGCAGACCCTCAGAGGGAGAGAGAGAGGGAGGGAGAGAGGGAGGGAGGGAGGGAGGGAGGGAGAGGGAGGGAGGGAGAGGAAGAAGAGACAGAGATGGAGGAGGAGAGAAGAGAGGAAAGGAGAGAATAGAGAAGCGAGGACAGAAATGGGGACCTGCGTTAATAATTTATTTAGTGTTTTCTTGTCAGTTTCTCCGTGTGTTTCAGTTCCACTGCAAACGGACGACAGTGCAGTTGACCAAGCCTGAGCGTGACCGAAGAGAGATAAATACATTCTATATCTTCCTCTTTTTCAGGGAGGTTTGCCTGCAGTCTCTACAGAGCCTCGTGTTCTCCTGTAGATGTCAAATATACAACATACAGAAACCTGGTTACACGACACATACTTACGTACTGCAAGACCTTTCAATGTACTAGTTACCAGGGGTGGTAAGGAGGAGGAGGGGGGGGGGGGAGGGAGGGGGGGGGAGGAGGGAGGGGGGTTGGAGTCAGGTGAGATGGCTTCCCTGTTGATGGCTGAGATGGCTGAGCATGCCAGGCTTCTGGGAAGCCTGAGTGTCTGATGCACACCTGTGTTCAGCAGGGTGGTGTTTAAGGGTGTGGTGTTTAAGGGTGTGGTGTTTAAGGGTGTGGTGTTTAAGGGGTTTGAAGAACTCCACCTTGTCAACAGCTTCATTATGGAAGCAGATGTGGTTGTGTAGGGATGTAGGTGGAGGTGTGTGTAGAGGTGTGGATGTGGGTGGAGGTGTGGATGTGGATGGGAATATGGGTGGGTGTGGGTAGAGGTGTGGGTGGGCATGTAGGTGTGGGTGGGGATGTAGGTGGAGGTGTGTGTAGAGGTGTGGATGTGGGCGGAGGTGTGGATGTGGGTATGGATGTGGGTAGAGGTGTGGGTGTAGGTTGTGTTGCTTGTGCTGGAAAATTGCAACATTTTCCAAACCAACTTTGATTGTCTCGAAACGATGCTTTGTGTGCGTGTCTGTCTCTGTCTCTGTCTGTGTGTGTGTGTGTGTGTGTGTGTGTGTGTTTACATCTGCATGCAGCTATCTGCTTGAATCTCCTTAAAGGACAAAGTGTCTCTTTTAGCGGACAGCAGTGCCTGGACCAAACCTCTGGAAATGTCTCTCTAGCTCAGGGTTCATTGTGTAATATTCAAATGCAATAACGCATATCTAGTTTCACATCAATAGCAGATGTTGGAGGCATATTTTCACAATCATATCTGCTGTTACCATATACCCATGCGTTCAGTTTAACCTTTTCTAAGCATATTTTTAGTCACAGATGGCATAAATGTCTACATTGTGCATGTGTTCTAGCTATTGTTATGTAGGTAAGGTAGCAGTGCTCGTATTTCATGAATATCTAGACTCTGGTGACACAATATAGTGGACCTCTGATAGATCAACCCACAGTGTCTGTAGGTCCATGTGACACCACTGGAAATTGAAATCCGCCGCGTCCATGTTGCCTTTGACAATGACTAGTATTGCAGAGTGCAAAGGAATACACCGGCTAAAATTGTATTTCTTATTGATGGGTTATTCCTATGTGAAGGAAGCAGAGATATATTCAGAACATGAATGCGATCTAAATGGAATCTCAACGCTTTGCTTCCGTGGTTCCGCCAGTTCCAAGGGCCTCACAGCTCACAGGACCGCCTGCTCTTGCAGACAGAAGAAATCTGCTAAATGTGATTACATTGGATATCAATATCTCAACCTAATGCAATGTAAAATGTCGGACAGCATTCTTGCTATTTTCATGCCTCAAGTCTACGTGTTCGTTCGACGGACGTGCTTAAACAGAAGGCATGTATTTCCCTGATGACTAGACGCGTACAGTGTCGGCCATTGATATTCAGGTTAATCGTAAAATGCAGACGTGCAATGTAATAGAAATCTTGACACGCTACGAAATCCTGTTGATGACATGAACATTGAACACGGAAACAGCAGCAGTATAGTTCTACTGAATCATAACATCTGTAAGATCAAGAGCATGACATCATCCTAATCTTTCAAGATGAAACAAAATGTGCGTACGTAAGATCTCCGCTCTATAGATTCAGTGTTCGTCTAGCTCGATGTATTGCTCTTAAGGTATCAAGCCTTCTTGACTGTATAATTAGCACCGGATATTCTGAAACGCAGGCCTCCTTGTGTCTCAGCCTTGAGAGAAGATCCTTCTAGAAGCCCAGCTGCGTGCGACGCCATTCCGTCCCACCGATGTCACAAGCCAAGAAGTGTCCTTGACTTCTCAAAGTTCTTCACACGAGCATATGGATGTTATCATCTCTACTCTCTTCCAGGAGTTTGTTTGTCTCTCAGACGTTTGTTTCCTCCTCCCCCCGCCCCCCCGCCCCCTCCCTCCCTCCCTCCTCTCTCTCTTTCTCTTCCTTCCGTCTCCGTGAGCGATGAACCAGACCAGAAGTCACACAGAGCCGGCAGCACAGCCATGTCGCTCTCTTCCACCATGTTGACAAAAACAAGGATTTACACATATTAATGAATAATCCACCTTGACACCTAGGACGAGGTCTGAGAACACAAGAGAGAGCAGAGGAGGAGGGATGGGGGGGAGGGAGGGAGGGAGGAGGGGGGTGGGTTGCGAGACGAGTGTGAAGATAGAGGGAGGAGGAAGAGAGGAGGTGGGGTTAGTTCACTCGGTATCAATTTAGTTGGTATTCTTCTGGGAATATGCTAATACAGGAGTATCTGGTGTTCCGCCTTCTCTCTCCCTCTCTCTCACTCTCTCTCTCTCTTTCTCTCTCTCTCTCTCTCTCTCTCTCTCTCTCTCTCTCTCTCTCTCTTTGTGGCCGGTGTACCTTGTTAGGGCTGCGGCCTCTTTTGTGGCAAAGCGGGAGAGAGAGAGAGAGGGAGGGTGGGAGGGAGGTAGAGGGGGGAGGGGGAAAAATAGACAAATAAATATAGGCGCCCGAGAAGCGGGAGAGCGGGAGAGCGAGAGGGCGAGAGAGCTTGTACTGCTGCACCTCGACGGGGACGTACAGCTGCTCAACGCACGCCTGTCTCACCTCTTCCCCCCGTCTGTCGACTGACGTGTTTGATTCCCAGCATTCATACATCAATGAGCCGCGCGCGCTGACACCTCAGTCGGCTGCCTGCTTTCGCTAGGAAGGCCTTGTTTTGCATATCGCAAGATACCCACGTCCCCCCCCCCTCTGTCCTCTCCTCCCCATCCCACTTCCCTTTCTCTCTCTCTCTCTCTCCCTCTCTCTCTCTCCTGACACCTTCCCCATCTCCATCTTTAAAGAGAGGAAGAGTTAGATTGTTGGAAAACGGGGGAGGGATGGGGGAGAGTGTGTAGACTGCTGTTGACAGAGAGACATAGAGGACTGTGGACAGAGAGAGAAAGAGGGTGGCGGGGGGGGGGGTTGTGAAACGACAGAAGACATGCGCCTCTTCTTATCTTTAATTAATGCACCCCTCCCCTCATCATGCGCCTCCCCTCCCTCCCTCCCTCCCTCCCCTCCCTCCCCTCCCCCTGTCCACAGCGCCCATCTTCCTTGGATCTTCACATACAGCCTCTCTACTTTTACACCTTCAACGCTCCTAGTTCTCCTCCTGGCTCATTTGACCACAAGCAGGGATTTCTCTGGCAGATTTATTGACCCTACTCTTGGACAAGATAACAAACGCACGCGCAGACACACACACAGACACACACACAGACACACACACACGCAGACACACACACACACACACACAGGCACACACACACACAGACACACAGACACACACACAGACACACACACAGACACACAGCACACACACACACACACACAGGACACACAGACACACACGACACACACACACACACACACAGACACACACACACACACACACACACAGACACACACACACAGACACACACACACACACAGACACACCACACACAGACACACACACAGACACACACACAGACACACACACAGACACACACACAGACACACACAGACACACACACACACACACAGACACACACACAGACACACACACAGACACACACACAGACACACACACAGACACACACACAGACACACACACACACACTGATGTCATTGAATGTCACATCTTTATAGTGTGGCGTAAACACGAATGTCCAAACTAATTATTATACAGCTAATTAGGGAACTTTACTTTTTCCCAGTTCTGCTTGTGTGTTACTTCCAGTAATAATGAATCCTGGTCACATGTTAAAGATCAAGAGGTGTTACATGTTTGTACTTTGGCATATTTATTCTTTCCTTATTCATTTATTGTTTATCAACTATAATATATATAACAACAATAACAGTCTCTTCCACACACACAAACACACGCATATATTATATATATGATATACACATATGATATATATTTTATGTGTGTGTATAAAAACGAATGCAGACTTAACTGAATCGGAAAAAAGCAAAACAAGAGATGATTGTATTTCACACAAAAACGTTATTTAGTTAGTAGTTTTTGTTTAGTTGTGATTGCTTTCAATTTCTCTAGATTTCACTTAGTAACAGTTGCTATTTTTCTGATTTGTTTTTCTGTGAAAAAATAAAAATACTAAACCACAAAACAAAAGGATTCAATCAAAACACAGATCCATTTTAATTTAGTGGCACTAACCAAGCCGAATGCCTACAGACATACACAAAACAAACAGTTCATATATCAATCACAACCTTTTATCAGGAAATGAATAAACCAAGATTGGTTCTTTCTTCGGTGGCATGTCATCAGTTCATCAGGCCAAACGATAATACAGTTCAATGAAGGCATCATCCTGGTGTTTAGCGGGTTGCTGGAATCCTTTTTCAATATTTACCAAAAAAAAATACTTGTTCTTCACCTGGACCTCAGGTCTCGTATTCAGCCTGTGATGAACATGTAAAAAACCCCAAACACATTATATACACTGTGCACCCTCAATGCACATGACATAATATGGTGTCTAAGTCTATTGGAACTGGGGGCTTGATTAGAAAATGGTGTTTGGAACCGAAAGTTTAAAAAAATGTTAACAAAGTATTGATCTCCGAGCGTGTGGTCCTGTTTTCTGGCCCTGCCGGTTGCCCTGAGCAACAGACACACCTAGCAGGACCAAGCGCGTCTAACTATCCACCAACAACAGACGAAAGCATCAATAATACGAAACTTAAATAAATGAAATGCTCACGCTGATTGGAGACCGAAACGCCTCATCAAGACGTGAAACAATAGGAGGGTCGTGGATGTAACGGCGGCAGGGGGGGGGGAGGAGGACGCGCATATGTGCAGCGAATTATCGACAACGTTGAAATAAAGATGTGAAAACGAAAGAAATGTGTTGACCAGGAAAAGGCTGCAGGAGATGGAAGGGATGCACGAAGAAATGTGAGAAGGGCAGAACATAGGTGGAGGTCAGGTCACTGTTTAAGTCTCTGTAAAGGTGTTGTACAGTACTGATCTGCCAAAGCTAATGTAATAAATGGATGTTCTCCCCCCCCCCCTAGACTGCTCAGAGAGGGTTGGGGAGGGGGGGGGTGCCAAAGGAGGAGGAAGGAACAGGCTTTTAAGTGACAGATAGGGATGTGTGGGGCAGGGTGGCTGTCATAGGAACGTGTGTGTTTGCGTGCGAGAAGAGAGAGTGTGTGTGTGGGGGAGGGTGGGGGGGTGGGGAGGGAGGGGGGCGGGACTGTGAATGTCACTTTGAACTGCCACATAGTTGCTCACCCTAACTTGTCACTAATGAGAAGGGGGTTTTCCATTGTGCCAACCCAGGGGCCAAGGTATGGGGAGGGATCCAGCCTTCCTGTGTCCCCACCTCCTGTTCTCCACCCCTCCCCCCCCCTCCAGTCTTCCTGGGATCTGACAAGCTCAGATAAATCAAGTGCCCCCTCCGCTCCACTGTCCCCAGCATCCCTCCTTCTGCCACCTGCGATGGGAGGGGAGTGTTAATTTTCCGCAGGGAGATGGAGAGCAGGGGGTGAGGAGGGAGGAGCGGGGAAGAGGGAGGGAAAGGAGGGCGGAGGGGGGAGGGGGAGAGGGGGGTGTTTACACACATGTAGGTCCCTGAGTTCCATCAAACTGCACTAGAGAAAGAGAGTGAAAGTGTGTGAGAGAGGTAGAGAGAGATTGAGAAGAGCCTTAAGACCGGCTCAAAGCCATGTTGAAACACACGCTATAATCTTCCGCTTTATTTGTTTGTATGTGCGTGTGTTTGTTTGTTTGTTTGTCTCCTTGCATGTATGGTGGTGTCACACCGCTGTAACCTCGCCCTGTGTGTGTATCATCGGCTGTGCTCGGGCGAAGAGGTCCTGGGATCAGGAAGAGAGGATGGAGCTAACTGTATTAGCTATCTGGTGCAGAAGAGTCACTCAAACTGCTTTTCCATCCTGCTAACTGGCCTTTGGGGCTGATTATACTGTTGGATAGGTTCAGATGTGTCTCGTCAGTGTGTTGGTGCTGCAGGGTGGAGGTAGGATGAGGGCCAGGGGCACCCAGGTGGGGCCAGGGGCACCCAGGTGGGGCCACTGGCCAATGTGACATCCACCCAAAGGCCAGGCCCAGCATGCTGCTCTTCGCTGGGTTTGAGTGTAAAACATACAGTAAATGTTTACTGCTTGTATCAACATCACCATATAACAGGGGTTTTTGTTTTTTTAGTACCTAAAACAATGCCTTCTTTTTTTTTGCATGATTAGTATGCAGTATTTAAGTCACCCATCTGTTCAGTTTTAATGACTGGATAATTGTTCTCCTACCAGGAAACTCAGACAGGCCAATTTAAGGTTTATTCTTTAGATCATGGCTCCAGCACCGATTCTGGTGACTGGGTGTGACAATGAAAGGGCGTCCTAAGCTAATAAACTAGTCTGTTTATTGTAGCAATCAGACTGAGGCTTTTTTTTTGTTTTGCCTCTTTCATTTCCCGCACACATGGGACAGCAGGCACAGGTGTTGGCAGGACACGCAGAGAAGGAATCGGGATAGAAGCATATGTGGAAGAGTTGTGGGGATTGTTTGACAGGTGAAGGAGAGAGATGGAAATGAAATCTGTGGGGTGGTCCGCACGTCGCTCGGAAACGAGAGGGATGAAAGAGAGAGCGGGGGAAAGAGAGTGTGAACCTCAGGCAGATGGTGGAGATGCAGTAAAGGAGGGAGGAAGCGAGAGAGAGAAAGAGGGAGAGAGAGAGAGAGACGGATGAGGAGAAATGAGAGAGAGACACAGACAGAGAGAGAGATGGATGAGGAGAAAAGAGAGAGACAGAGAGGGAGAGAGAGAGAGGGAGAGAGAGAGAGACGGACGGACAGATGAGGAGAAATGGGAAGGAAGAGGGGAAAAAAGGACCAGGAGGAAGAAATCCAAAATTCAACCCACTGAAGTAAAAAATGCTGCATTGTTGTTTTCATTATCTGCCGTCTGTCATTTCGCCAGCTTTGAAACGAAAGAGAGAAAAAGAAGAGGAAAAATGATGGGTGGAGAAGCAGGGAAAGGAGGAGAAGGAAAGAGAATCAGAAAATCCTGTGAAATTAATCTTTTGTGCCTGGCCTTCCAGAGCCCAGACATGCTTAGACCGAGTCTGGACCTGGAGAAGCTGCCTGTCTGTGATTGATGAAGAAAGTGAAGGTGTCAGAAGTGTATTATGTAAATTAGCAGAGGCAGAGACCATTTCGAGAGCGAATGAGAGAGCGGACAGCCGCCTGCGTGTGCGTGTGTGTGTGTGCATGTGTGTGTGTGTGTGCATGTGTGTGTGTCTGTGTGGGTGTGCATGTGTGGGTGTGTGTGTGCGTGTGCATGTGTGTGTCACGGGGGGTGATCGTCCCCGAGCGCCATCACCGTGCCATCTTTCATCTCTGAAGACAACCTCGGATGGCAATCTGTATAGCCGCGACGATGTCCTATACACTGGAGGGAGGGAGGGAGGGAGGGACGGAGGGAGGGAGGGACAGAGAGAGAGAGAGAGGCAGTGGGATAGCCAGAGAGAGTTTTGAATGAATCCGGTCATGCTGATTGACCAGTTCAGAGCATTTCCCTGACTGTGTAGTAAATGTATACAGTTACAGCTACCACACTGTTTTATTTCACGCTGGGGAATGCAGTTATTTCAGTTGGAGTCGTAAAGAAGCACTGTGAGACTCGTCTTGACTGATCCTCACAGACAACACAGTGCTGAGGAGCTGGGCTGGTGCCTGTGGTCTCATAGCTGTAGGATGTGTTGCTAGCAGGGTGGGTCTCTTGTGCAAACACTATTTTGTTTGGATACTATAATATATGGAGTGAAGTAAGTGAAAGGCTTATTTTCCTACTGATGCAAACACAATACATTTGAATTTAGTCTTTTTTTAAATCTAGACGCCATGTTGTTAGAACACGCACACACGCACACTCACACACACACACACACGCATGCACACAAACACACACACACACACACACACACGCATGCACACACACACACACACACATGCACACAAACACACACACATTGCTAGGAGAGAGAGGCCAGCCACTTTTTAAACTCACTGTCAGTCTCTGCTCCAGTCAAACTCTCACCGAAACATCTCTTTTAATAAGATGACTAAAACAATCTATCATGCGCACGTACGGACGTCGACAAACACAGGGAGGTTAGAGGAGAATTGATGACACTCACTGCTTTCACTCTGTGCAGAACCACGGCACAGGCCATGATTAAAACAGACAAAGACACATAGGGTTACTTTACCCAGGGAGAAGCACTAATTGCCAGAGCTTGTCGTTCCGACATACTTTTGTCTAAGTCGCAGAAGCTAACTGGCTAGCTCGCTAGCTCTCTCTCTCTCTCTATTATGCTTGTTTGTTCAGAGGACAGCCTGCCTAGAGGGGCTTTTTTTCCTTTTATTTTTTTTGTTGTCATCAAGTGGCTCGTTATTAACGAGTTCATAAGTAAGTCGAGCTCTGTGATTTCTCAGCGTCAGTGTTTGTTATGAGGCCACAAAGAGCCAGGGCCTGTCTCTAATGAATGACAGAGCCCCGTGTAATTCTGTCTTATTAGGCCCCTGTCCAGAACCAGTGGCAGGGATACAGAGAGATGTGTGTGTGTGTGTGTGTGTGAGTGTGTGTGTGTGTGTGTGTGTGAGAGAGAGTGTGTGTCTCTGTGTGTGTGTGTCTGTGTGTGTGTGTGTGTCTGTGTCTGTGTGTGAGTGTGTGTGTGTCTCTGTGTGTGTGTGTGTCTGTGTGTGTGTGTGTCTGTGTGTGCGTGTGTGTGTGTGTGCCTGTGTGTGTCTGTGTCTGTGTCTGTGTGTGTGAGTGTGTGTCTGTGTGTGTGTGTGTGTGTGAGTGTGTCTGTGTGTGTGTGAGTGTCTGTGTGTGTGTGTGTGTGTGTCTGTGTGTGCGTGTGTGTGTGTGTGTGTGCGCGCGCAGTGAGAAGACAAGAAAGCCCAGGAACGACAGAGGACAAGCAGACAGCAGATCTGTAAGAATGAGAAACAGAAATGACAACGAGGAGGCAAAATATTGACTGTATTGACATGATTTCTTCTGTATTTACAGACAGGACACAGAAGCACAAGCAACCCATAGGAGGAGGCAGCAGGTGTAGGGTGGACGAGAGGACGAGAGCTAGAGGAAGGCAGAGAGAGATGGAAAGAATGAAAGAGAGAGAAAGAAAGATGGAGAGAATGAAAGAGAGAGAAAGAAAGATGGAGAGAATGAAAGAGAGAGAAAGAAAGATAGAGAGAATGAAAGAGAGAGAAAGATGGAGAGAATGAAAGAAAGAAAGATGGAGAGAATGAGAGAGAGAATGATGGAGAGAATGAAAGAGAGAGAGACAGTAAGAGAGACAGAAAGATTTGAGGGAGAGAGAGAGAGAGAGAGAGAGAGAGAGAGAGAGAGAGAGAGAGAGAGCATAAGAAACAACAGACAGTCCTGGCATTGTCAAGCGCGTTCTGCCTCTCTGCTTCTGTTTATTAATTTGGTCATCGAGGCACACAGAGGCGTGATTTCAGATCCCTTCCACACACCAAGTCCCTTCTTTCTGCACTAAGCATGAATGACGGGTCAAACAGTCTTGGCGCCGTGCACACTTGTAAACACTGGCTAGCTCTTCAGATGTCGTTTTCTTACCAGCGCTGTTGAGGAAATCAGGATTAAGATTAGGCCACGCTAACACGCTTATGTGTGGAGAGAAGTTCTACGAACGGCTAAATGACGTCCGTTAGAAAGAGAACTGGAACTGAGTCACACTTTGGAGAAGCTTCATCTCACTAAACTCAGTTTGTTTTCATGCTTCAGCTCTGACCTGTGATCAAGTCATCGTTTTAACATCCACTCATGTTCTGTATTTCAATCTTCAAGTCGCATTCAGGTCAGCTCTGAGGTGATTTGGGTCATTTAACTGTGGGACCTATTTTCAATATTTACAGAATGAAAAATGATAGATGATCATTTGAAAGAAGTAAAAGCTGGTTGTTGACCATGTAGAACACATATTAATCGACTGTTCTCTGTGAACCCCTCCTACACATTCATATCAAAGCTGGAGTGTTTGGGGTGCGGCTTGGAGGAATGAGCACAATGTTTTAAATGTTTTTCATGCAAAACAGTTTGATGTAAAACAATCCACTCCTCTCCCAAACACGACCCCCAGCCAGGTGCAAATCGGAGGTTAGTCGCTAAAAGATTTCGTCTGGATTCCTTCAAAACCTCAGTAATAATCTGGTAGATCTAACAGACTCCCTGGGTGTACCTACCAACAACACCAGCAACTCACAGCAGCTCATTATATGTACACCACAGCCTTTATGTCCACCTTACGGCTCTCTAAGTCGCGTTATAACCCAGAGTGTCTATCTCTGCAGTGACAGTCTGAGGTCATTGTTATTCTCAGGCGTCTGGCCCCGCCCTCTCTGCTCTCTCTTCAGGGTGTTCCAAATGGCTGAGGTAGTCAAATTCACCCACCTGGCTATTATTCAAGTGAGACATCTCTTTATTCAGTCTACAGAAAGCAGAAAACACCACGGATCCTCTCTCTTTTTCCCTCTTTCCTCCTCCCTCTCTGTTTCTCCTCTTCCCTCTCTCCTCTTCCCTCTCTCTTTCTACTTTCCCCTCTCTCCTCCTCCCTCTCTCTCCTCTTCCCTCTCCCCTCCTCCCTCCCCAATCATCTCTCTCTTCCTCCCTCTTTCCTAATCCCTCTCTTCCCCTCCCCACTCTCTCATCCTTCTTTCTCTCCCTTTCCCCACATCTTGTTCCATCTTTCAATTCTCCCACCTCTCCCACCTCTCCCTCACTCCTTTCCTTCCCTCCCTCCTTTCCCTCCCTCCCCCTCCCCTCTACCTCTCATTTGCTCCTCTCCTCCCTGTGTGTGTGTGTGTGTTCCATCCTGCATGCATATGTGCCCCCTCCCTCTCTTTCATGTCCCAGCTCAGATGCATCACCACCTAGAGACAATGCCTCCTTCAGATCATGCTGGAAATGAGGATATTTACATACATATATTATGCTCTCTGCTATGCTGCTCTCGTGCACTGTGAAAGGTTTGTGTGTGTGTGGGTGTGCGTGTGTGTGCATGCGTGCATGCACGTGCGTATCTCTGCGTGTGCTTGTGTGTGTGTTTTTGCGTGGATACTTATGTGTGCATATTTGGTTGTATGTGTGTTTGTGTGCACGTGTATGTGCATGGTTGTGTGTGTGTGTGTGTGTGTGTGTGCATGCATCCTCGTGTGTGTGTGTGTGCATCCTCATGTGTGTATGTGTGTGTGTATGCATCCTCATGTGTGTGTGTGTGTATTCATCCTCATATGTGTATGTGTGTGTGTGTGTGTGTGTGTGTATGCATCCTCGTGTGTGTGTGTGTGTGTGTGTGTCAGCTTGTTACAGTGCGTAGTGTTACTTCAGAAGGACCCTGGTTAGACCGTTCTAGACAAGCTATACAAGGAATTGAATTGTACTGAGCACCAAAACCCAGTGACACAGTCACACGCTTAGCTTCCTTCTCTCCCCCGACACACACAGGTTCACACTCTCTGGTGTGCATTCAGCAGACACACACACTCTAGTATACATGCGGATACAGTACAGAAACACACATTACTTGGCAAAGATGGGATGAAAGGATTGCACATCTTCGCTATGATACCCTCGAATGTAATTATTTACCAATTTGTCTGATCATTAATCTGATTGATTAGATTCCATCAGCCATCACATTCACACTTGTTTTCAACATCCTGCAGTAGCAGTCGCTGTGAGAGCCAACACTGCCTGCTGATTTCACTGGTTTATCTTCCTGTGGTCGTCTCCACCTCTCACCGCTCTCTGTTCGGATGCAGAGTGCTGTCTGGGAAAAAAAAAAAACCCAACACAAGCAGCAAACAAAACAGATGTTTTTACCCAAATGCATCGAGAATTAGCCTGGTTTCCCTGAGAAGATCTGATGAGTTAGCTCACTGGCTGATTGCACTCGTGTTGTTGACTTCCTGGGTCATTGTGAGGGAGTGAATGAGCTGTTTAAAGCACTCTACTCTCTCCTCTTCCCTGATGGTGAGGGATTAGCTGGACTGAAATGCTGACAGGATGAACCCGGGGCGGCCATCTTGGATTCCGCTGTTTGTTTTGGTTTGAACCCTCTTAGCGACGGGTCTTGTCCCCGCTGCGATCCGCGTTCGGATCGCTAGTTATGAAACACATAAAAACATCTTAAGCACTTTTTTTGTTTGTTTACCGCACAGGTGCGGTGTCAGAATAATGCTAACTAATCGCATATTGCTTTCACTGAAGCTATTTCATCAATTATCGTTCATGTGTCGTTCTGTGGCTTCTGAAACAGCACTTTGTACCTGCACAGCGAGGCCAGTAGATGCACTCGCTTGTGGCCATTACACCAATCAATGTTTTTTCCTTGTGGTTGCGGTGGTGCTAATTGTAAGCTAAATACGATGTTCAGCAAAGCCGACGTACTTTTTCTTATCGTTTTAAAACGTTGAGAGAAAGCAGAGTGTTAATGAACCAGACGTCGTGAAGGAAACTAACCAGGAGTGAAGAACAGTGGGATGAAAAGATTGAAACCCGTCTTCCAGACGGCCGTAGCGAGGAAGGCCATCCTGCACACAGTATTCTGGTGTATCCTTTTCATAAGATGAGAAATGATCAAGATCCCAGGTTTGATGGATTACATCCTGTGTGCAGCCTGTACCAGGAGTAATTAGCAAATAAGGACGACATTTGAAACTCTGGTAAAACGGCTTGAATCCGCTTTTCAAACCTCCCTCACTCTTAAAGTAATGGTGTCCCCCGTTTCCATATCATTTATCGTTTATTGTTTACTTTTTAATTAATCGCGCTGGTTCATTCCAAACGTGTCAGAATAAATACATTTTTATTGCTCTGATATCAGCCGCGATTGTGTTATTAATGTGGTGAAGAATTCAGGCACTGTTTGCAAATAATATCCTCAAATTGAATCATTGTTGCATGAATATATGCAAAATATTCATTTCAGGCGTCGTGAGGGTTGAGTGCTTTTAAATTGGAGAGATCATTCATGGCTTCACCTTTTCAGGCAAGATAAAGTCGTGTGCAGGAACATTACAGTGTCAGGGGAGAGCAGAAGGAGGGATGAGGAAGAGGACAGGAAAGAGAGGCAGAGAGGCAGAGAGAAGGGAGGAGAAAGAGGCAGAGAGAAGCCAGGGGAAAGAGGCAGAGAGGCAGAGAGAAGCCAAGGGAAAGAGGCAGAGAGACAGAGAGAAGGCAGGGGAAAGAGGCAGAGAGAAGCCAGGGGAAAGAGGCAGAGAGGCAGAGAGAAGCCAGGGGAAAGAGGCAGAGAGACAGAGAGAAGGCAGGGGAAAGAGGCAGAGTGCCAGAGAGAAGGGAGGAGAGAGAGGCAGAGAGAAGGGAGGAGGGAAAAGAGAGACAAACAGAGAGGCAAACGCGACTGACACGCAACAGACACACGACAGACACACTACAGATACATGACAAACACGCGACTGACACGCAACAGACACGCGACTGACACGCAACAGACACACGACAGACACACTACTGACACACTACAGATACATGACAAACACGCGAGAGACACACGACAGACACAACAACAACAGACACGAAAAACCCACGGCAACTGAAGCTGCCAATATGTAACCTCTCTGCTCACCTGTGCAGGCATGTGTCTTTGCTAGTAAATATGAGTGTGTGACCTGGTAAACATACGTAGGCACGATCACAGATGATTCACGGCACAAATGAGCGTAAGTCACTTGACTGTGTTTTCACACGGTATCTGCACTGTACAGTGTACAGCTCCGGTTTAACGGTATTTAACACGTGCGTATTGACACCGTCTTTCGTGCCATCTCTCCTCTGCGTCTGCGTGCCACGCAGATCACGGCGTTCGCACCGCGGCGTTCCGTCGGGGCGATTGCATCATGTGACTTGACTCAGCCCTGGCAAGTCTTATTGCTCCCCTGTAGATGCTGGCTTCCTTTGTGTGTGCGCTGTCTTCACCCCAACCTCCCTGTCCTCCATCCCAACTCTGCTCCGCGGAAGCCATTTTTTAACCACCCAACAGATAAGACATCCATCAGATAACTCCGCCCAGGGATTTGCATATTGAGAGTGCGCCCGCCCGCCCGCCCATCACCCTGCCCCTCCCCCCGCCCCTCCCCCCGCCCCACCCCCGCCTCCTTCACAAGGGTGTTATTGCAAAGTTTCACCATCCTGTATCTGAGGGAAAGTAATATCCAACGCAAATATTATTCTTTTCTCTTTTTTTTGTGTGTCGGCGTTGAGTATTCATGCAGCCCCCAGATTAACAAGTATAAGCACTGTATAATGGCTGCTACAATCAAATTCCTGGGATATGACTTTCAATGCAATACACCCAATATTTTATGGTAATACAATAAAAATGCAAAGTTGAAAATTGCAAAGTCTTATTTTTATGTTTAAGGTATGCTGAAGAGTAGTGGGTCACAGTCATACACCCACCCCCACCTAGGGAGAGGCTGTTGCTAAGGAACCGTTGTATGGAACGGACCATTGCCAATGATGAATTAACTGGGGAAGGTGGCTGACAGTAATCTTTGTCACTAGATGCACTAGCTGTCTAAGTCCTGTCATTTTATGCATCTCATGCAAAACAGATGTACCCAGATACTAAGGGGGGGTGGAGGGTGGGGAGTCAAATTCACCAGGAGAGAGAGGGAAAAATCATTATAGCCTGCAAGAGGTTGGATGGCTGTCACAAAGAATTTCATTATTTTTCATCCTATAACGAGAAGGAGGATTGTGCATATTGTGAAGGAGGATTGTGCATATTGTAATCTTCCACGGGACTCAAAATCATTTGGGAAGTTTGAGGGGGTAAGTTTCCCTCCTGAAGGCGCCTGCTCATTATGAGGGCTTCAGGCCAGAGGTGCTCCATCACCCCTGGTGAGAGGAAAGCTTACACGTAGAAACACCCCACCTCTCCTCCTGCTCACCCCTCTCTCTCCCTTCTGTTCCTCCTCCTGCTGTCCCCTCCCTCTGCCTCCATCATCCCTCTCTCACCTACTCTTTCCCTCTACACCTCGCCCTTCCTTCTGTTCCCTCACCCACCCTCCCTCCCCTCCTCCCCTCTCCCTGTCCCCTCTCCTCCCCCTTAACTCTCCTGTTCTCCAACCTAATCCCATCCTCTTTACAAACTCGTCCCTCGCTCCTCCCCAACACCATGAAAGTACCATGTTTGTACGTCTTTATGTTTCTGTTGTTTGATGACTTCCTCATCTGCAGGATCATATGATAGAATTCTGACTCAGACATTTATAGACTTACACCACAGCCAGCAGGGGAGGAAGATCAGATCACGACTAGATCCCAAATCTCGAAACGTCTCCTCACTATGAATAAGCATTTTTTATTTGCCTTCTGTTACAACGTTGAGAGAGAGACAGAGAAAGAGGGAGGGAGAGAGAGAGGCGGAGGGAAAGAGGTGGAGGGAGAGAGAAAGGTGGGGAGAGAGAGAGGTGGAGGGGGAGAGAGGTGGAGGGAGAGAGAGAAGTGGAGGGAGAGGTGATGGGAGAGATAGAGGTGGAAAGAGAGGCAGGGAGAGAGGCGGAGGGAGAGAGAGAGAGGTGGAGGGAGAGAGAGAGAAGTGAAGGGAGAGAGAGGTGGGGAGAGAGAGAGGTGGAGGGAGAGAGAGAGGCGGAGGGAGAGAGAGAGAGAGAGGTGGAGGGAGACAGAGAGGTGGAGGAGAGGTGAAGAGGGAGAGAGAGAGGGGGGGATTGAGATGGCAGAGAAACCCAGATGTAAGTGGACTCTGTGGAGTCTATGTCCCGCTGCCTGCTTCTGTGTCTTGATTTCCATTCATTGTAAAGATTGATGGGATGGTGGCTGGGCCGAGAGGAGACCGCAGGATTTTGGGGGGTATTATTCAAAACAGGGCTTATTTTGGGAGGCCATTATGCATGCACACCTGATCAGCAGCACAAGGCCTCCCCGCGCTGCATGATGGACTGGCCCAATTTACCTCTTTCACCTGCCTTGCATAAAGGCGAGCGCACACACACACACACGTAGACACGCACGCACACACAAACACACACGCGCAGACAGACACATATACACGCAGGTCTCTCTATCTGTCATATGTACATTGACACATGTGGAACAGTATGCACACATACATTCCACAGCCACACATCACACACGCACTTACATGCACTCTAACTCTTACACCCACTAAGCACCCATAGAGACACACACACACACACACACAAGTGGCCTAGCTGTGTCAGTGCTGACTTCATTAGGGGAGAGTTACACGCACACACACACACGCACAAGAGGACTTGGCAGAGCAATGTTCTCAGGGAATTGGGCCAAAGGAACATTAAGATTTAACAAAGAGGAAGTGATGCGTTTGTCCCTCCCATGCTCCTGTGCACGTCCGTGGGTCTCTCCTTGTCCTCACTCCTGGGTTGTTAACCTGGAACGGGGGTATGTGTGTGTGTGTGCTGTCTCTCTGTGTGTGTGCTGTCTCTGTGTGAGTCTGTTCTCTCCTGTGTGTGTGTGTGTGTGTGTGTCTGTGCTGTCTGTGTGTGTGAGTCTGTAAAGTGTGTGTGTATGAGTCTGTTCTCTCCTGTGTGTGTGTGTGTGTGTGTGTGGGTGTGTGTGTGTCTGTGCTGTCTCTCTCTGTGAGTCTATGTGTCTGTCCTCTGTGTGTGTGTGTGTGTGTGTGTGTGTGTGTGTGCGTGCTGTGCGCCCACACATGTGAAGTGCCAGGCATATCGCTGTGTGTGTGTCCTCAGCCGTGACAAATGTGACATGGCCACAGAGGAATAGTGTCTGCAGCTGAACTCCAGGTCCTGGGTGGGTAATATCTGCTCCAGGCTCCCCACTCTCCATCCTCCTGCAGTGGGTAGAGACATGGTCTCATCAGCCTCCTCTCATCACTCCAGCTCTACCATCCCAACAGCTCTGTTACCGCTAACAGCAGCACCAGCGATAGCCGGCCAGATTGAAATCAGGCCGTCTGATTCATGAGGTGCGAACCATGCCATCCAGTTGACAAACGGGTGACCGAGCTGCTTTTGTTAGTTATCACCCAACGCCGTTTCACACGTGCGCTGATGAGTGGATGGAAAGAAGCAGAACGGCTCTGTGGCAGCAGGACTCTCTCCGCCTCTTTCAAGCAGAACTGCAGACGCTCTTACACAACTGATCTTCCTCTTCTGCCAGCGATGAGGCCAAGCTGCCTGCTCTCTCACGGTGACTGTCTCTCCACGCCGGCCAAGCGGCTGAGGGTTATTTTTACAGCCGAGCTCTCCGTATCTGTTAGTCAGTAGACGCGAGCGAGGTCACAGCGAGAAGGCCACAGTAAAACAGGCTGAGCAGCCACCTGGGCTGAGCAGCGATACGGGGAAGGATACGGAAGCTTCCAGAAACTCTGAGGAGGTGAAATGGTTGGAGGGAGACGAGGAGAAAGAGGTCGGGGGAGGGAGGGGATTTGAACAGCAGTCAGAGAGGAGGAGAGGACAGAGAGGAGGAGATGAAATAGAGAGC
>BROE01000016.1:16542578-16552578 GCA_036571765.1 Plecoglossus altivelis | reverse complement strand
AAATTTGCATTAGCAAATGGGAAGGCAGCCTTGTCCTATTTGTTAATCTGATCTTTGTTTACCCAACACTCTTGTAATCCACTTTTAATTAAATACCAGCCCAAATGTGTGCAAGCAGCAGCATGACTTTGTGTCTGCCCACACTGACAGTCTGGAGAGGAGGAGAGATGAGGAGAAAGCAGAAGAGAGGAGGAGAAAGGAGAGAGAGAGCAGTCAGAGTAAAGACACTACACTGATGTGCTACACCACCATGCTGCAGCCTTCTGCCCTCTCTCTCTCTCCCTCCCTCTCTCTCTCCCTCCCTCTCTCTCTCCCTATCTCTCTCTCTCCCCCTCTCTCTCCCTATCTCCCTCTCTCTCTCGCTCCTTCTCTCTCTCTCCCTGTCTCTCCCTTTCTCTCTCTCTCTCTCCCTCTCTCTCTCCCTATCTCTCTCTCCCTCTCTCTCTCTCTCTCTCTCTCCCTCTCTCTCTCTCCCTCTCACACACACATCAACATATACAAACAAACATTACTGGAAGAATGCTTACATGCATACCTTTCCATACGCACACAAACACGCACACATGCACACAAAGGTATGCGTACACACACACACACACACACACACACTCGCGCGCACAAGCTTGACTGCACACACTGTTGGGTCTGCTTGGGTCACTTCTGCAGATCCTGCTCATCTTATTTTCTAAGAAACGATCTCATTCCACTCCCTTAATGTGTTTATATTTCTCTTTATGGAAACCACTATGTAATATTCTCCACATACCGACACGCAATGCCCACACATGAGCACACCAAGTGTGTCCGCACAAATTTGAAAACCCACCAATGTGAAGTCATCCATATGAACAGATAACGATATACAATGTCTCTTTCTCTCCTTTTTTCCACTTCCTCTCAGTTTCTCTCCTTCACATACACAACATTGCTGCATTATGTAACTCATCTATGGATGGTAATGTCACTTCCTGATTACGGAGGCACACACCTAGGAAACTGTTCTATCTGTGGCACAATAAACCGTCCAAATAAAATAAAATAAAATAAAATGGGAGAAAAATCGCGAAGAAAATACCATCGAACGCGATTCGGGCCCGTCCTGAACTGTCACACTCATAATCCACATCTCAGTTACGTCTTCCTCTGCTTTAGTCAGTCACATTAGCCTCACACTTTTCCTAAGTGTAAAGGAAAACATTACAGAGATATTGTGTCCATAACAGCGTATTAGAGGTGATGTCGCTGTACATTCCCCCGCCACGAGCCATCTGAATAAGTCCATTTTGAGCAAGGCCAGACAAGGGGAGTCATGTGCTATGAAAGGATTGGTGGGAGAAGCAGCAAGCATGGTTGCTGGCTGTTGTGAATGCTTGAGGGCCAACTCGATTAACTCTAGCCAGCAAGGCTAATTTCCCTTCCATGATCCGGACGCTTCGGATACGGAGACAGGTGATTACGAGTGGTATTCTCTCTCGTGTATATATATACACATACATATATATATATATATATATATATAGAGAGAGAGAGAGAGAGAGAGAGAGAGAGAGAGAGAGAGAGCGAGCGAGAGAGAGTTATTTTGGCATTATGCCGCTCAACTAAATTAATGGAATTAACTACATCGATATTCCCAACTCGGATAATCCTGTGTAGTTTTGTTGAATCTGGTTATGAATGTGACTTTCTCCAACGGACCTGACCTCACAGGCATCGCGTTTGCCTCTGCGAATGCAAAATGCAATTACGTTCAATGTCAACGCGTTACCTTGATGGGACGTTGTCGGCATTCTGTCGATATTAAGTCTGGAATCACTTTAAAGGAAGAACAACCGGCCTATTTTGGGGTGCGTTAGATATATACGCCTAGACTTCCCAATGTTTGGAGAGTTAGAGAAACGCTATCATGCCAGCACCTTATAAGAGGCCGTCAATCTGACAGTGTAAACTGCCTTCTGCATCGAAAACTGACGCGAAGAGTCCTTCCCAAACGGCAACATACCTCAGGAATGAACCCATATTGAAAAGAAGACCAATTTGATAACTTATATGAATAAGTATTACGTTTCCTTCAGCCCACACGGCTCATGAAAGGGAAGCGGTTCCCGGCCCTCCCCCCATCGCGGACTCACCAGGAGCACGGAGCTCTTTCATAGTCAACGCCTCATTATCTGTCTATTAGCCAGGATGGTCGCTGCTCCTGGCTGGAGGGTTATATTAAGTTTGTGTTGAGAATAACACACTACTAATATAGCGACGTTAGTGGCTTTTGTTTTCTCACTGTAGCTGGATGAAAAACGGGTCCTACCGCGACACTAATGTAACCGTGTTCATAGGCTACCTGTTCGGGTGATAGATAGCGACGAAATGTTGGGCACTTTTCGGCGGGCTAAAACACATGTCCTTTCCTCGTATTGTTGTGAAGATAAGGTAGTTATGCAAGAGTTTTGTCTAGAAAAAGTGTCAGAATAGCTTTTATCTGGCGCTAACACATTGAACTCATGCTTGGCTATGTAACTGCATAGCTAACACAGCATCTATGCTAGCTACCAACAGTAATTAGCTCGTTTTAGCTTGGTGCCGTAAATCTCCGACATATTTTGACAACATTACATTGCCTCTAATTGAATCGTGAATAGATGTATATGTATATTAATCATCAATAAATAAATACATTTTTTATTATTAATGAACTGGAAAATGTGGTAAGGTATGACATCAATCATTTAGCTTAAACTGGCACATTAGTGGGTTGCTAATATGAAGCGCCAAAAAATGACTTGTTAAAGAGAGAGCTCTGAATTTGTGTACATTTTTCGATAAGCAATTATAAAACCCTTCAATGTAAATTTATATTTGATCTGTGGGAAGAGGGGATATGGAGGTGGGGAGAGAGGGAGATAATGAGCGAGAGAAATGGGAGAGAAACTAGTATTTCAAAAGACAGGATACAGGTGCGTAAGATACACAGGGAAGAACGGAGCGAAACTTCATATTTATAAAAGAGTTATGAATCAGACTGATTAGGACAACAATTATGAGTTTTCTTCTAACAAGAAAAGACAGAGAAATTAAAGCCTTCGTCCTCTTAATGTAACACAGGTGTCAATCTGCGGAATTTAACACAATAGCGTAAAGCTTCAAGATTAAAGGCCTATTATACTGCTTGTGAATAGGCAACGCCACACGGAAGTACGTTTGAAATATGAACGATGGCAGATCTTTAGAGGATTTCTCCATAGGACTAACGCTGAGGAACACGTTGAAAGAGCTCTACCACTTTCCCTGAATGTGTTTGCTTTCGGTAGTCTGTCAGTAGACACTGGAAATGTCTGCACAGAAGGATGGAAAGAAAAAACGATATCCTGGATCACGTGTGAAATGTTTTGTTTTCTAAATGTACATTTTTCACTTTGAGAAGTCTCAATTTAACATGGGCTGTTGAAGGAGAACAGTCTTGCAGGACGAAGGATAAAGAGAAGTACTTTAAAGTAAGGTCTCTCTCTCTACTTCAGTCTTTATCTGTCTGTTTCTCTGACTCTCTCTTTGTCTGCCTGTCTCTCTTGATGTATCTCTCTCACTCTTCCCCTCTTACACTTTCTCTCCTCCTCCTCTCTTTCATTCTCTCACTTCCTCTATATCTGTGTGTGTCCTTGTCCCGTTCCCCTCCTGTGTGTGTCTGCATGGTGGTGCTCAGTGTCTGCATGGACACACAGAGAGTACTGTTGTTTATTTGTGCTATCCAGGGTCAATCACATCAGGACACCTTACCATCAGCCAGTTAACTGGACAGACGTGTGTTTCTGTGTGTTTCTGTGTGTTTCTGTGTGTTTCTGTGTGTCCGTCTGTTTGTTTCTGTGTGTTTCTGTGCGTATGTCTGTTTGTCTGTCTGTGTGTGTGTTTGTCTGTATGTCTGTCTGTGTGTTTGTCTGTATGTCTGTCTGCGTGTTTGTGTGTCTGTCTGCGTGTTTGTCTGTTTGTCTGTCTGTGTTTTTCTGTGTGTCTCTGTGTGTGTTTGTCTGTGTGTGTGTTTCTGTGACTGTGTGTCTGTCTGTGTGTTTCTGTGTGTGTGTTTGTCTGTGTGTGTCTTTCTGTGACTGTGTGTGTGTGTGTTTCTGTGTGTGTGTGTCTGTCTGTGTGTGGCCCGTCTGCAGTATGCACAGTGGGATCTAATGAAGGCGTTACTGGGCTGAGCAAGACCCTGCTAGCTGCTCCGCTCTGGTCACTAACCTCTGCTTGGCAGAAGGCTTCCTGTGCACGCACACACACACACACAAGCGAACACACACACACACACAGGCCAGCTGACTGCTGCTAGAACAGCAGTAAACACAGGCACACAGAACGCACTTTGATCAACTGGAAATTAAACAAACTTCGAGATCATGGCTGCTATTTCACTTTAGGGTAGGCCAACAGTCTACACTATTTGGTGTTCTCTCAAACAGGAAAGCATGAAAACACAGACACGGGTTGAGAGGGGCAGCATTCACACTCTCAGGCTAAATCGACGACGCAGAATAAGACTGGAGATGAAGACCTGGGTCCAACTGATTTACATCCTCTCATCAGAAGTTCATTATGGATTGCTTTAAAAATTGACCTGATTCACATCTCTCTCCTCTCTCTCTATCTGCTCTCTCTTTTTCTCTCTATCATTCGCTCCTCTCTTTCTCCATCTCTTTCTTGGTACTTTGTTCAATTGCCCTACATGGCAACTCTCTGCAATGGGGCCATCTGACTTTATCACATTACTTCTCTTATTTAAAACCAAACCAGGAGATAATTTAAAAAATATCTAGGACAACTAATCATGATTTTTTTTTCTTTTAAATATCTATTTCTTTTGATGTTATTTTTTTTCTGCGGAGTGAGAAAGTTAAAGACACAGTTATGTTAGGTCTCTGTTTTTCCTAATGAGTATGGATTATCTGCATGTGTGTTTAGTGTGTGTATATGAGGTAGATTGATCCTATGTGGTCCACACACCGTCTCCAGTGGTGTGATACAGGGGCACAGCTGCTGAAAGCACCATAGAGACACAACATAACTGGGGTCCAGTTGACTTGCCTAGGCACACACACACACCGCCATTCACACATACAAGCACACATGCAAGTACACACACACACACACACACACTCAGCCATTCACACATGCAAGTACACATACATACACAGCCATTCACACATACAAGCACACACACACACACACACACACACAGCCATTCACACATATATGCATGCACGCACTAAACACACACAATCTTATATGCACACACGCACCAAACACACACATTCACACATATATGCACACACACATCAAACACACACACACACATATGCACACACACACCAAACACGCACACACACATATATGCATCCTCACACACACAGCTTACAAAGCCGCCACAATACAGTGTCCTCAGGGGTGGAATTCACTGGCCTTAAATTACATTTCCCAACATGACAGAAACAGAAGTTATGTGGAATTATTGTTTCACTTTGAATTTGCTTTGGGTGTAAAGGTGCCCGCAAGCTGTCTATTGCCAGGACACATTAGAAGCTCTGTCCATTGAACACACACATTTACACACACACACATTTCTACACCAAATACACATACTACAATAGGCAGTAGCATCTCACAGTACTCTTATAGCTTGGTTGGGTTTCTCAGAAAGGAAAAATGTCAACTTTTGATACACTTTCATTAACTGAGGTAACAAATGAGTATGGATTCTCTGCGGTCAAACGTTTCAAACCAGGCAGCTCATATTTTATTAGAATCACTACTTATTCATTCCATCTTTTTCTTTCGTAGCTGATTATCACCTTTGGGATATGAATGCATCTCCCCAAAGTCTTTTACAAAGCCACCTGTGAACGCCCTCTTCTTTGCTAAGTGTGCATGCTTGTGGGCACGCCCGTGTGTGTGTGTGTGTGTGTGTCTGAGTGTGTGATTATGAAAACATTCTTAAGCGAGCAAGGGAGTTGTGCTATACCCTTGTGGTATGCTAGCGCACAGATGCCAACGCAAATGCCAGTGGATGAGGTCTAATGTCTCTCTCACACCAACACGCAGTCATGCGTGCACACCAACACACACACATCATGGTTGGGAGGGATTACTGTAAATGTGGCGTGGTGGTCTTGGCACTGCATCACTCCCAGACTGGCATCACGTCTGGGCTGGTCAGGCGTGGGCGTGTCGGGTTCAGTTCCATACGTGGCAGTTTCTCTCTCTCTGTCTTTCTATATCCCTCTGTCTTTACCCCTCTCTTTCTCTGTCTCCTGTTCTCTCTCCCTGTCTCTCTCTCTCCCCATCTCCCTCTCTCTCTCTCTTGCCCTCTCTCCTTTCCACCACCTTCTTCTCTTCTCCGTCAGTCCTTCTCTCCGTCACTCATCACCACCGCTCATGATGGTGTTGTCTTTCTGTCTCTCATGCCTCTTTTTTCCACCTCTCCCCACACGTCTCTGTTCTCTGGTTCCTCCCTCCGTCTCTGCGGGGCCGAGGGTTGGGGTGATGCCAGCCTGCTGGTGCTGACGGGCTTGGCATGCCTGCCCCCCTCAGAGCAGAGGGGGGCAGAAAGGACTCTGGCTAAGCTGGCCCGGACATCACAGAGCTGGGGCCAAGCCCTCCATGCCCAGCCTGTATTCCTTAATAATTTATTCATCTGAGAGGGAGTCTGGACGTCAGAGTCTCAGCCAAGCCCTGTCCTGGTCTGGCCCCGTGTGTGTGTGTGTGTGTGTGTGTGTGTGTGTGTGTGTGTGTGTGTGTGTGTGTGTGTGTGTGTGTGTGTGTGTGTCTGCAGAGGAAGAGAAAAACCAAATCCAGCTGTGTTGACCTTGGGGTGTTTCTCTAACCCAAATGATCATTAGAATGAAATATGGATTTAACTGTTTAAAAGTCAAGTTTTCTTTTAAAGCTGTGTGATTCATCCATATGATGCCCCCCCCCCCATCCCCACCCAGCCAACCCTTTACTCCAAAGTTAACCTAAACTAGCATCCACTGACCTGTGGATCAGTACATCTGACACGTGACCCTTCTGAGAAATGGCAGCTAGTGGTGATTTGTCTCTCTGGTTAAAGAAATCAAGCGCTCTGTCCTCCTCCTCACCTCTGCACCAATAGGAGCTCTTCCCTTCCACCGCAGTCGTGACATCAGCACAGTTCTTGCGGTTCGGGGGCACGTCATAACATTTGTTGAGCGGAGGTGGCTAACGCGATCTGACGCGACGCGAGGTTGGTGAGAGGCTACCCTTTGCGTTTCTGACCTTGCTTTCAACGCCCTTTGGCTAAAGGTGCATCGCGAGGGGGAGACACTTTAGCTGGCTTTCGCCTCAGTGACCTTGTCTGTCAGAGCAGGCTACAGAGCCGCAACTGAGGACGACGCTGGAGGAATGCACAGCTACACACAACGTGTCTCCTTCGGTCGTTAAATACCCTCATGTGTGACGAGAGGACGAGTCTGAAGAAGGACGTTTCCCTGGTGCCAAGCTTCGCTTTGTTGGTTTGTTTGTGTGTTTGGACTCAGACAGGCAGAGCATCTGTGTATCTGGGAACGAAAAGTTGTCAAATGACGGTTGCCATGTTGGAGAGGCTGGCTCGTCACTTCACGCGCAAGCTTCCCGCAGAGAGGACCACGCAGGGAAACAGAAGTAACAGTGTGCGTGTGTGTGCGTGCGTGTGTGTGTGTGTTTGAGGAACACGCCTGTGTGGGTCTCCATGCAAGAGAAAGCTTTTGAATGATATTGAGCCACGTTTGCTTTCTTGCGAGTGCGAGTGTATGTGTGTCCCCTTTTGAGTCGTGGAGCAAACTGTGGTAACACAAGCAGAAAACCAAACATAGAGCGGGAATGGGAGGGGTGGAGGAATAGAAGAACAGAGGGGCGGAGGGATGGAAGAGTGAAGAGATGGAAGGGTGGAGGGGTAGAGATATGGAAGGGTGGAGGGGTAGATGTATGGAAGGGTGGAGGGGTAGAGGTATGGAAGGGTGGAGGGGTAGAGGTATGGAAGGGTGGAGGGGTAGAGGTATGGAAGGGTGGAGGGGTAGAGGTATGAAAGGGTGAAGGGGTAGAGGTATGAAAGGGTGAAGGGGTAGAGGTATGGAAGGGTGGAGGGGTAGAGGTATGAAAGGGTGAAGGGGTAGAGGTATGGAAGGGTGAAGGGTTGACTAGATGGAGGCAGAGGGAAACAGGATGTCAGGGGTGTGTTTGGAGGTGGGAGGCTGGGGACAGTGGGGGAGAGAGGGGGAGGCTGGGGACAGTGGGGGAGAGAGGGGGAGGCTGGGAGGGGGAGGCAAGTACAACCACGCTGTGTCTCTTTCATGTTATACCCCCCCTGCCCCCCCCCCCAGAGCCTGTCTTCTTCAGACGCTGCTGATCCTTTCCATGGAGGGAGGGAGACGGACAGACGTATCGATACATCCACAGATGACCACTGAAAGGGCAGTAGAGAGGAGGAACTGTGACCTGTCTCCCTGCTCCTCCAGAGCCCTGACCACTCAACAGAACAGCTCACTTCCTGTTTTCTCCAACGCTGGGAGCTGATTGGTGGGTTGCCCTCTGCGAGATCTCTCTGAGTCCTTACAGGCTACGTTGTGGATTTCTTTTCTTTTTCTTTTTTTTTCCTCTTTAACTTTCTGTAGAGTGACATATTTAATTATAGTTTTCATGGTCAAATGTGTCCCAGCATAATTTTAAACACTTGACAAAATCAAGTCCTCTGCTGTTGCAAAAAAAAAAAAAAAAAGATCACCTTGATTTGCTTTATTTCATGTTAAAGAAAAAAAGAATCTCCAGACACCTTTTGATGCCATTACTTTGAGTGGCCTCTCAAGTGGACCTGACTATCTGTGTGTGTGTGTGTGTGTGTGTGTGTGTGTGTTCTCCTTTTGAATTTTCCCTCAGTTTTGGTGGAGATAAATGTCTTGATTTGCGTACGCTCGTGTGTAATATCCTCTGTACTCAGCGGGTGTTAGGTCCATTAAAGTTGTCGAGTTTTCACGAGCTCTTGTTCGCCCGCGCCTGCCTGTCTCTTGATCTCCACACGACTCTCAGTCAAGCTACATCAAACACGCAGCCACGGTTCCTGCTGCTTGGCAGCCGGAGAACCCTGAAGTAGAACACTGGCACAACCAACACTTAAGAGAAACTTTTCTTTTTTTTTTTTTTTTTTTACAGAAAGAGTTGAATAAAAGGAAAACGGCAACATAGTTTTATTCTTTGTGTTGGAGGAAGGAAGAGCAATGTGAGGGGTGGATGTCGGTGTGTGAGTAAGTGTGTGTGTGTGTGTGTGTGTGTGAGTGTGTGTGTGCGCGTGTGTGTGTGTGTGTGTGAGAGAGAGAGCACCACAGCTGAATATGGGGTGGTGATGTTATGAGACCGTTCTTTTCAACCAAAGTTCTCCTTCTCTCACTTTCTGCTATCATTGTGTAAATCTTACAGAGCTCTGGGATCGTCGCATAGGTCTTGAAGTCTTCCGAGATCATTGTGTAGGTCTTGCAAAGCTCTGGGATCATCGTGCAGGTCTTGCAGAGCTCTGGGATCATCATCTAGGTCTTGCAAAGCTCTGGGATCATCGTGTAGGTCTTGCAGAGCTCTGGGATCGTCATCTAGGTCTTGCAGAGCTCTGGGATCGTTTGTGCAGGTCTTTCATATCTCTAGGATTGTTGCGTCTGCCTGGGGGGTCAGTAACAGCTGTGACGCTGGCTGGTGTGTTCCTCCTCACAGGGAGAGGTGTCAGACTGTCATGACGGTGATGTCTGTTCACCTCCATCAGAAAAGGTTCCGACACAGTGTGTGTGTGTGTGTGTGTGTTTGTGTGTGTGTGTGTCTTCAGTCGTATCGTCAGTTCAGGATAACCAGTCTGAAGGTGTGTGTGTGTGTACTTTATCTGAAGGTGTGTGTGTACTTTTAAACTGTTCCTTGTCACTGCAGATTTCACATCCCTTCAGTCACTGGCAAGACAGGGCCTTATGTCTGCGAGAGTGTGTGTGTG
>BROE01000016.1:16537578-16540078 GCA_036571765.1 Plecoglossus altivelis | reverse complement strand
GAACACAGAGGGTGCCGTGACATGACAGGGTGTGTGTGCGTGCCTCTCAGAGCGATGACGGCCAGTGTGTATGTGTCTGTGTGTGTGTGTGTGTGTCTGTGTGTGTGTGTGTCTGTGTGTTCACTAGAAGTGTGTGTCTGTGTGTGTGTGTTCACTAGAAGTGTGTCTGTATGTGTGTCTGTGTTCTTCATTAGAAGTGTGTGTCTGTGTATATGTCTGTGTGTGTGTGTCAGTATGTGTGTCTGTGTGTGTGTCAGTGTGTGTGTCTGTGTGTGTGTCTGTGTGTGTTCACTAGAAGTGTGTGTCTGTGTGTGTGTGTCTCTGTGTGTGTCTGTGTGTGTGCCTGTGTGTGTGTGTGTCTGTGTGTGTTCACTAGAAGTGTGTCAGTGTGTGTGTCAGTGTGTGTCTGTGTGTGTTCACTAGAAGTGTGTCAGTGTGTGTGTCTGTGTGTGTGTCTGTGTGTGTGTGTGTTTGTGTGTCTGTGTGTGTGTCTGCGTGTGTGTCTGTGCGTGTTCACTAGAAGTGTGTGTCTGTGTGTCCCCACTAGAAGTGTGTGTCTGTGTGTGTGTGTCTCTGTGTGTGTCTGTGTGTGTGCCAGTGTGTGTGTGTGTCTGTGTGTGTTCACTAGAAGTGTGTCAGTGTGTGTGTCAGTGTCTGTCTGTGTGTGTTCACTAGAAGTGTGTCAGTGTGTGTGTCTGTGTGTGTGTGTTTGTGTGTCTGTGTGTGTGTCTGTGTGTGTTCACTAGAAGTGTGTCTGCGTGTGTGTCTGTGTGTGTCTGTGTGTGTCTGTGTGTGTTCACTAGAAGTGTGTGTCTGTGTGTGTGTCTGTGTGTGTTCACTAGAAGTGTGTGTGTTAGAGGACTTGTTTCCAGACAGATCAGATGCACAGTAATTGCTGTCCTTCTGGCTGAACATTGTGTCTTGTCTGTGAAAAAGAGATGCTTCCTGATGACACCCACAGCATCACCAGCCTGGGTTACAACATGTTTGCGGTCGATTATATATACAGCATATATAAAGTTCATGGGCAGTTAACATCCACGCTGAGGATGTGTACCGCTTGACCAAGCCTATCACACCATCCCAGTGATAAAGCCACACAAAAGGACAATGCACATTACAGTTTACAGTACTTCAATATGTACTCTGTTGAAGGGGCAAAAACCTTCAAACTAAACTGAACTTCACTTCTTTCTTTTTTAAATCCTCCTTGAGTGGTTTGTTATTTACAAAGATATCGTAAAAAAAAGGACTAGAAAACTCACAATGTTACTACTTGTAAATGTAAGCTGCTTTGTGAACATAGTTCTATAGTGCCCAATATCATATGACTATAATGACCTTACCTGGCCATCATCAAGCTTGCAATTGATGACCTCATATTGCAGCTAATAAGATGTGAACGGCAGCACCTCTGGCCTGATACTGACAATGCAGAATCCACCCCAGACTCACTCAACTCTGTAGCCGTACTCCCTGTCACACACAGACGCACACTCACACACACACAGACACACGCATCACGCACACGCAAACAGGCCAACGCACACATATCCTTGCATATGAATTTCCACACACTGTGTACGTGTGTGTGTTGTACCGTATGTTCAGAGGAAACACTTCTAAGTCATTCCCTTCGTCTCTAAGCCTATGGACCACTCCCCACAACACACACATCCACAACACACACACATGCATCCACAACACACACACACATCCACAACACACACACACGCATCCACAACACACACGCATCCACAACACACACACACACATCCACAACACACACACATGCATCCACAACACACACACACATCCACAACACACACACACACACATGCATCCACAACACACACACACATACGCATCCACAACACACACACACACACACATGCATCCACAACACACACACGCATCCACAACACACACACACATGCATCCACAACACACACACACATCCACAACACACACATGCATGCATCCACAACACACACCCGCATCCACAACACACACACACGCATCCACAACACACACACACACACATCCACAACACTCACACGACACGCATCCACAACACTCACGCATCCACATGAACACACACACATCCACATGAACACACACACACGCATCCACAACACACACACACACGCATCCACAACACTCACACACACGCGCATCCACAACACACACACATCCACATGAACACACACACACGCTCATAACTCCAGCGTGGCAGAGGGCAGCAGTAGCTAATAATAGGTATTGACTGGTTGGACGTGGGATAGGCTGGAGAGCAGGATTGGATCTCCAATGCGCCCCGGGTCACAAACACACAGAAAGCGTCTCACTGGACCCAACAGAAAGAGAAGACATTTTAAACTTTCATGACTTCTCTAAAATCGCTGCTGTTCGCCTTTCAGGGCTTAACTCTTTGTAGTCAAAGTGCTCGTCCCCGATCAATATCAGAGGGAGGGGGGGAGGGAGGGAGGAGGAGGGAGGG
>BROE01000016.1:16510998-16513285 GCA_036571765.1 Plecoglossus altivelis | reverse complement strand
CCCACCCCTCACTCCCCCCCCCACCTACTTTTTCTCTTTCCATTCAATAATATATTATTTAGCACAGTTTAAAAAAACAAATAGCTGCACGCTCGCGAGGAGTTGCAAGATCTAACTGGTAGGTTTTCATGGCCGTTTGCCTTCAGGAGTTTGGCAGGGCCGTGCAAAAGGTGATTCAAATCATGGCTCCAGTCAAGACTTGATTAGAGGCCATTCAAAGGAAAGGAGGGACAACAAAATGGAGACAAGAAACAAGGAAGAAACAGGAGAGAGACATGCGAGTGAGAGAGAACGTGGAAGAGAGACATAGACTGTGAGCGAGAGAGACTATGAGAGAGAGAGAATACTATGAGATAGAGAGAGAATATGAGAGAGAGAATATGAGAGAGAGAATATGAGAGAGAGAGAGAGAGAGAGAGAGAGAGAGAGAGAGACTATGAGAGAGAGAATATGAGAGAGAGAATATGAGAGAGACTATGAAAGAGAGAGACTATGAGAGAGAAGACTATGAGAGAGAGAGAGCGTGAGAGAGAGAGAGAAAGAGAAAAATGGTGTTTCCCTTTTGGCCTAAATCAGATAATGACCTTGAAGTCAAAGCGGGGGAGAGGAGAACGGTAAGTACTTCTAGCTTTGGCCCTGATTTATTTGCAAGGTCAGAGCATGAAAACAATAGCCATTGATTTGGCCTGGGAGAGAAGCACAAGCTGTGATTGCTGTGTAAGTGTGCTGGGGTAGACCTTCCTCCCAGAGCCCAACCAGGCAGTGGGAAGGAGAAAGTGAACCCTGGCCCCTAATGACACCCACAGAGCTGGGCAAAGCTAGGAGCCACACTGCAACCTCTTCAGATGATGACACCCACAGAGCTGGGCAAAGCTAGGAGCCACACTGCAACCTCTTCAGATGAGACCCGAGCAAAGGAACGTTCCAGAAAGTAGAGGAACCGGACTGGGTAAGGATTTAGAACATGCCAACTGCAATTGAGATCGTTTCAAAGTGAAGCGACAGATGAGATGGCATTTCTACATGCAAATATCATTCAGACTTTTCAGAACCTTTTTCATACCGGTAGGCAGGGGGGGGGAGGGGGGGGGGGGTTTGTGGTTAAAACGAATTACGCCCTCACTACCAAAGGTCCAAAGTTGAAGTAGTTTTTTAAAATAATTTTTTATTATGTGATTATGGTTATCGTTTTAATCAATTGCTTGTGACAAATATTCTGGGTTGCTGTTTCAAATTAATATGATATAATCATAATTAAATACAAAATTAGGCGTAAAACTGCAAAATGGTTCACTTTTAGAAAAACACCCCCCCTTTAAATAGACTAGCTACTGACCTGCTTTTGGAAACATATTTCATCAAGTCGGACTCATGAAAGCAATAACTTGAAGTAAAATATAATTGTATATAACGATGCTGGACTATATACATTTATGTTTGAAGATCAAAATCTCAACAGTCCATAAAATACTGTGTTCTTCACTTAGTCAACCAAAGAAACACATCTGTTACCGAGGAGATAAAGATTGAGGTAGTCTGTAAACGCCATGTTGGGCTTCAACATTCTAGTGGCCACGGGCTATTGGGTTTGTGTGGAGACCGATGGTTGAGCAGGGAGGTCTGGAGCCAGTTTAGATCTGTGTGTGTGTGTGTGTTGTGTGTGTGTGTGTGTTGTGTGTGTGTGTGTGTGTTGAGGACTGAAAGGGTGGCATGGAGAGGAAGGTGAGGAGGAGCGTGATGTCTCCGTCTCTCCCTCCGTCACCCTGCTGTTGGTTTGCATGTCAGCCATGTTGATGCAGAGAGGCAGTGGTTAAACGTGGTGAAATATTCATCCTGCTTTGAGGCGGGTCGGCTGAAACACGGAACCACTCGACAGGCATGGCAACCTTGCGTGGCGCCGGGCGCATTATTAAACCATGAACGCCATCACTTGATGTAGGTCAATCAGGTTGATTTAAATGTATTTTTGTCTGGTCATCATTTCCCCCTCGTTTCACAAGTTTTTAAAACTGTTTAACACTGATTCAATTTCTGCCTGTTTATGAATTCTGTTGCGTAATATTCTCGAGCTTCTATTGGTTAGATCTACCCTCAGGTGACCAGCTCCTGACTCTGTTGCTATGGTGGCACCATGCCCAGGTGCATGATGGGACAGGAAGACCCCACCGCCCCCCTTATCCTTCCCAATGAAGTGGCGATCCTAACAAACACGTGGAACATGTCGTGGAGACAGCTACTCATTTACATCAATGATGCATACTGGACTCCCATCTTGGTTCCCATGCAC
>BROE01000016.1:16505998-16508498 GCA_036571765.1 Plecoglossus altivelis | reverse complement strand
TGTTCGCAGGAATCGACTTGACCCAATTGCGCTACTTGCCTGGTCTCTCTGCTTCCAAGGGGATTGAATGTGCCTGTGTGTGCGTGCGTGTGTGCGTGCGATAATGCGCTTCCCTCCTCAGTGTGTCTGCAGTGTGTACAGTATACTGTATGAGAGAGACAGCAACAATAGTGTGTGTGAAAAGGAGAGAGAGAGATGCGGGGGGTGGAGGGATAGAGAGTGAGCTACTGGGAAAGAGAGAGAAAGAGAGAGAGAGTGAAAGGCTGAGGGAGAGAGAGAGAGAGAGTGAAAGGCTGAGAGAGAGAGAGACAGAGAGGCTGAGAGAGAGAGAGAGAGAGAGAGAGACAGAGAGAGAGAGAGAGAGAGAGAGACAGAGAGAGAGTATGTTTGGGATGCGTGTGTGCTGCCCAGCACGCAGGTGTACAGGCTGAGTGAAAGATGATCCTAGAAGAAGGCCTGTCCACCTTGCCCTTTGGCTATTTCTGTTCCAGCAGCCCGGCGCGTTGCGTAATGATCTGGGAGATAGCGATCGCTCTCCTTTCTTGTTTGTTGTCTCAATCGCTCATAACTGCAGTTCTGTGCCAGCGGGTCAAGTGTACAAAATAAAACAGCCTTCTACCAGACAGGAAGCACACACCTCTGGTATGTGGATAGAGATGTACTTGAGATGTGTTCATCCCTGATAAGACACTGTGATCAAACAGACATGGTCAGAGAAGGAGAATGTTCTAGATGTACGGGCCACGGCACAAGAGACATAGGAACGACCTGAAGAGAGCGTTTCAAACAGCTTTTGGAAAACCCTTCACTTCCTTGTTGATTTGACATCGGTTGATTCTAAATGGTTATTAAAGGCCTTCAAGCTCTGTCCATAACGAATAGCCTAAGGCTTTCTCCTACAACCATTTACCATACGTGTTCTACAGAATAAGACTTTATAAAAACAGGAAGTGATGATGACCTCAATCACATTGTAGGCTTTTATTGTTGTACCTGCTCCAGAGTAAGATAAAGAGAAGTTTTCTGAAGAAAGACACATGGAGTAATACCTTGTTAAAATGCCACAGGGATCCAACACAAAGTAAAGAAACATCAGACAAAAGAAAGGTTTTTACCTGTTTGTTCATTAAGTCTTTCAGTCATTATCTGCGGATGTGTCTCTGCGTTCACGAGGGAGAGTGAGAGAGGGAAGGAGAGAGGGAAGGAGAGAAGGAAGGAGAGAGGGAAGGAGAGAGAGAAGGAGAGAGGGAAGGAGAGAGGGAAGGAGAGAGGGAACGAGGGAGAGAGGGAACGAGGGAGAGAGGGAAGGAGAGAGGGAAGGAGAGAGGGAACGAGGGAGGGAGGGAAGGAGAGAGGGAAGGAGAGAGGGAAGGAGAGAGAGAAGAAGAGAGAGAAGGAGAGAGGGAGGGAGAGAACACCAAGAGCTGCAGGCTGAATGTCCGCTAGGAATACAAGCCAAGCTCACCCAAAAAACAAGGCCCATTTTCTTTATTTGGCAGTTTTATTCTCTTTGTTTTAGTAGCTCCATGCATAGGACTTCAGAGAAGGCAGCGATGACTACATCAAAGAGCTCAGACAGATTGCAGCCCAGCGGACACACTCCAAGTGGGCATTCATTTGTTTGTTGAAATATTTTGGAGAAAAAAAAAGAAGAAAAAAAAAAACAGGAAACGAAAGTCTGCTCTTTCTTTGGGTCCTTTGTTTATTTTATTTTTTTATTTTTTTCTCCCCTCTTTGTCTTCTTCTAGAAGTTTCCAAATGTCGGAGGTGCACGGGTCACACTGGCACCTTGTTTTTATAAGCTGCTCGTTTGGGGTGGGGGGGTAGGGGGGGGGGCGTTCCATCTCCTCTCTCACTGACTCTTCTGACAAGCTCTCTGAGTTCACCCACATGGCTCAGGGCGAAAATCAATGCCCATATGTGTCTTCAGCTACTCTGTGGAAGAGTAATGAAGGTTAGGAGAGAGAGAGTTGCGGAGAGAGAGAGAGAGATGCAGAGAGAGAGAGAGAGAGAGAGAGAGAGAGAGAGATGCAGAGAGAGAGAGAGAGAGCGAAGGAATGCAACACCAAATGCAACACAGACAAAAATATTCATCAGTGCCAAAAAAAAATCTTGCATCTCTTTACTGAAATAATCGGTGAATAATTAAAAACAACGCTTTCACATTTCTTTCCCAGTGCCCTCAGGTGCCTGACGGCCAGTGATGGATATAGAAGCCAGACTAATTGCTGAGAGCGTTGTAGGCCTGGAATTAAAGATCCCAAACAGAAGCTTCTGCCGTGAATTTATTCACACTTTATTTGGGCGGCCATTAGCCTGCCTGCTTTGCAGTGATGATCGCTGACCTTGAATTGGGAATTGCAGACAAGCTATTGATCGCCATCAGATCTGCTCTATGTGCTGTTTGGATTGAGGGTGTGCTGGAATGAAGTTGAATTGCGAACTTGCACGCATAGGAGGGTGCCACCAACGAGTCATTGGCATAACAGGCTCCTTGCAA
>BROE01000016.1:16480998-16503498 GCA_036571765.1 Plecoglossus altivelis | reverse complement strand
GTGTGATATAGGGGTGCCTGACATGATTGTGAAATCTTTACGGGATTCACGTGAAACAACCCCAAACAGCTGTCAGACATGCTGGTATCACTGAAACCACAAACTGACACTTCTGTGTGTGCACGTGTGTTTGTGCATGTTTTTGTTTGTGTGTGTGTGCGTGTAAATTTGTGTGTGTGTGTGTGTGTGTCTGATGACACCTGGCAGCCTATCGCCCCTCAGCTGCGAACCCTGGCACAGATTTGCGTGTGCGCACCTCTCTGTGTGTGTGTGCGCCTGTTCATGTGTGTGTGCGCCTGTTCGTGAGTGTGTGTGTGCCTGTCCGTGTGTGTGTGTGTGTGCGCGCCTCTCCGTGTGTGTGCGCGCCTCTCTGTGTGTGTGTGCGCCTGTCCGTGTGTGTGTGCGCCTGTTCGTGAGTGTGTGTGTGCCTGTCCGTGTGTGTGTGTGTGTATGTGTGTGCGCGCCTGTCCGTGTGTGTGTGTGTGTGTGTGTGCGCGCCTGTCCGTGTGTGTGTGTGTGTGCGCCTGTCCGTGTGTGTGTTGGTGTGTTTGTCCCAGTGCCTGCAGCGTGCCCTGCAGTTGGTGCCACCTCGCCTGAGGTAAAATGAACTTATCATGAGTGGGTTGACAAGCAGCAGCCATCGATGCCAAAGAGGCGCTGATAAAGTGGACTTGTCAGGGCAGGTCTGGCCCTGTCCTTCATCCCCTGCCTCCCTCTGTCTCTGACCTCTGGTCCTCCTGGGCTCTGGGAGACCAGTCCCCTTGCCCAGGCATTTACTCATGTTGGAAGGTTCGGCTTACAGGCCCAATGTAAACGGATCTTTTCGTTCGAGGATGCTCACAATTTACAGGCTTGTAACTGATAACTGACTGTTTCTCTCACTCTCTCCGACGCGCACACACACACACACACACGACAAACACCACAAAGACTCCTAATAATTAGTGATCGCCAACATCCCATGTGTGTAATTTGACCCACTCCAACACAGACACACTTGGAACAGATAGAAATTGACCTAAAAAACTAGAATACGCACCTTTAATCGTAAACATGCAATCAGAATCGCGTGTATAATTGTATGTAAATTCTGGAAAATGTGGTTTGAGGATTGAGGAGAGATCTACATCTTTCAGAGGTGATTACGTTGATGAGGCCAGTCTGGCTGATCACCTGACTGTCACACACAGGACTGTCTGGTGTGCCTAGAGAATTACCCTTAATGGGCTTTTGAAAGAGATTCATTCATGCCGTGATGGAAAGGGTCATTCTGATCCATAGTCATGTTGCAGCTGTATTGTATCAGACGGCCCCATGAAAGGACCGGATCGTTTCCAGTAACATGGCGAGACGATACGCCCAATATTTAATAAAGTCTGAAGACGCCTTGGGTTGCGGTAGACACGCAGCATCCGAGTAAAACAGCGAACCCACGCATTGCCAGCGCTGTTCAACGATCTCCGCGCTCTCTTGTGCGAAAAGAGTTCAGCCAAATTGATATTTTTCTTTACTTCACGCTTGCGTAGGTATCAAAAACAAAACGTGCTTGTGCAGCATCGCGTTGCGGTTGACTTCCTCTGCTCTCCCGCCCGCCTCATAGATCACACTGGAGTGACTCCCTCGGAAAACGCCACTTCATTGAACAATTAATTATTCTAATGATAGACCAGCACTCAATGGTGCTTTAACAGAAAAACGGAGGGCGAGAGAGAGAGAGAGAGAGAGAGTGAGAGGGAGAGAGAGAGAGAGAGAGAGAGAGGGAGAAAGAGAGAGAGAGGAGAGTGAGGAAGAGGGGAGTCGGACGGAGAGCAAGGAAAGAGGATGTATTAAAAGAGATGAAGAGACCGAAGGAGAAAGAGAAGTAAAAAAATAGGTTCAGACAGCGTAGCCAATCCCCAAGATGGCAGAGAGAGAGAGAGAGAGAGAGAGAGAGAGAGAGAGAGAGAGAGAGAGGGAGAGCGAGAAGACAGAAAGAGACAGAGAGACAGAGAGAGAGGGAGAAAGACAGAGAAGCACAAAGACACAGAAACAGAGACTGGTTGGTTTGTAATCCTCTGTGATTTTCATAAATAGGTGAGCTGCCTGCCGCAGATGTGTGACACAGTGTGTTCCTGCACCAGTGTGTGGGTGGATGTGTTCATGGTGCATGTGTTCATGACCCTATGTTTGTGTGTATGTGTGTGTGTGTGTGTATGTGTGTGTGTGTGTGTGTGTGTGTTCATGACGCTGTATCTGTGTGTGTGTGTGTTCATGCACCAGTCTGTGGGTGGATGTGTTCATGGTGCCTGTGTTCATGACCCTGTGTGAGTGTGTGTGTGTGTGTGTGTGTTCATGACCCTGTGTGTGTGTGTTCATGACCCTGTGTGTGTGTGTGTGTGTGTTCATGCCCCTGTGTTTGTGTGTGTGTTCATGACCCTGTGTGAGTGTGTGTGTGTTCATGACCCTGTGTGTTTGTGTGTGTGTGTGTGTTCATGACCCTGTGTGTGTGTACGTTCTTGTCACTGTGTATGGGTGTTAATGCCCCTATTCCTGTACGTGTATGTTTCAGAGCCAGAGATAGATGAGATAAATCTCCAAGCAGACCTGTATCAGTACAGGGAGTGTTAGCAAGTCCTTACAAGTCTCAGACACCTCATTGACCGCAGAGAAAAGCCCCTTTGACCAGGAGTCAGAATCGCATTTTACCTCACCAACATCTCCAAACTGCACACTACCTAGTCCCCTCAGGCAAATCTGAACCTGAACTGGGTCAAACCGAAAACACACGTACAAACACACACAGACATCCAAAGATCTTTAGAAATCCTAACGTGGACACACACAAGCCTCGTGTTGACACACACACGTGCTATCTCTATCTACTTGCCCTCAAGCCTGATGTGAAAAGCATGGTGTGAAATTTCGCAGCATCTGCCTCCGCTTTGTGGCAGGCATGGTCGTTATGGATAAACAGTAGCCATGTGAGCCATTTATCCCCTCCATTTCCCTGTGTGTCTTTTGTACCGGGCACTTTGAGAATTCACGTAAGCCTTGATGAAAAATGAACGCTTGTCGTCCCTCTCATCTTTCTGAAAAGAAGGAATGTTCATCAGACCTTGTTGTCTGGCTTCTCCTCCCCAGCAGCGTGTTGTTGTGAGAGCCATTACACGGAACACATCCTTCCCTGCCAGCAGGAAAGACAGAGAAGAGGAGAGAGTGAGAGAGGGAGAGAGAGAGGGAGGAGAGAGAGAGAGAGAGAGAGAGAGAAGGGAGAGAGAGAGGGAGAGAGAGAAGGGAGAGAGAGAGAGAGAGAGGGAGAGTGATAGAGAGAGAGAGGAGAGAGAGAGAGGAGAGAGAGAGGGAGAGAGAGGGAGAGAGAGTGAGTGAGAGAGAGGGGAAGGGGGAGAGAGAGAGGAGAGAGAGAGAGAGAGCGAGAGAGAGAGAGAGAGAGAGAGAAGGGAGAGATAGGAGAGAGAGATAAAGAGAGAGAGTCAGAGAGAGAGAAAGAAAGAGGGGGAGAGAAAGAGGGGGAGAGAAAGAAAAATAGAGAGGGTGAGAAAGAAAGAGAGAGTGGGCAGTGAAAAAAGATAGAGAGAAGGATAGAGAAAGGGAGAGAGAGGGAGAGAGAGATAAAGGGACACAGTCACAGAGAGAGAGAGAGAGAGAGAGAGAGAGAGAGAGAGAGAGAGAGAGAGAGAGAGAGAGAGAGCAGGGGTGAGAATGACAGAGAGGAAGAGAGCAGGGTGTATAAAAGGTGCTGTCACTTTAAGGCAGATTGTTGAGACGATGCCAGATCCGTTGACTGCAGCACACAGTCCCAGTGGCATCACAAGATGGCCGCCCAGGGTTCTATTTGCATACGCTATTCAGGGAAGGACGTATCTCCCCCCTTCTTTTTTTTATTGTTTTTAATCAGAGCCGAATGTCAACAAAATAAATGAAGTTGCATGCGGAAGTGAAATTTTGATCACGTCGGGGGAGGGGGGGGGGGGGGGGGGGTGGGTGATGGGATGTGCATTTCTACCCCCCTCCCATCTTCCCCCACCTCAACAATTCATCACAGGCCATATTGAGGTAGGAAGGACAGCAAAGGAACCAGTAATCAATAGAAGAGCTCCATATGGCAGGGATCAAGGGTGTCACATAGTGTGTGGTTCTGCTTTATTGCCAGCCAGCACTGTTAATTGGACAACAAGATCAGAGGCAATATTAAAATCCAATTAAATTGATATGAACAGATTGCCAAGTGATGTACACTAATGTATAATTGAGTATCAAGCAAATGCGAGTGGCCCGTCTTGGGCGCCTGGCTACTGAATAAATGATGGTGAAGCCGCGGAGGACAGGAACAAGTTTGCACATTAACTCCCCCCTCCCTCCCCACCCTCACCCACCCCCCACCCTCACCCCCCACCCTCCTCCTCACTCTGCAGGGCCTTGCAGATGCAGGAGCAACCACAGGCTCCGACAAGCTCTGCTGGCTGGCCTTCTTAAAGGGACATTTTCATCTTGCATGTTTAGGGGGTAGGAAAGGGGGTTTCGGGGCGTGTGCGTGTGCATCGTATGTCGTAGAAGAACGAAGGGCGGGTACATGTGTGTTTGAGAGCGTGTGTGTGTCCGTGGGGAGGGGCTGACGTGTAACATTTTAAATGGCGTAATTCCATCACACGTAGGCGACTTTAATTTGAATTTAATAAAATCTAAATGATTTATTGCTTTTTTTTGCAGGAGCAAAAACAAGTGCATGTTGTGGTGCTTTGGCTAATCAGGCATAAACACGGACAGCCCCCCATCTAGAGGCAAGGCCCCAGCGTCGAGTGCTCTTTCAAAAAAGAAATAAATAAGATCAAGACGGATGTGCTGACGATATTTAACAGACCAATGAGGCCTAGTCCAAGGTGACATTTCTAGATAAGGTAAACTTGGACGACAGCCCAACATAATCAAAAGTTCATCGAAATCTATTCATTTATTAATTGATTCAGCGAGTACTGAACTAAAATATGTGACTTTAGGAAGGGGGGTGTGTGTGCCGGGGCGGGGCAGAGGGTGAAGACTGTGACAGAGATTTACATATGTAATTCTTAATGACGTTTTAGACTCTGTGATCATTCCCTTTTTTTTCATCTTCAAATTATTAATGTTGGTTGTTTTGGTTGCGATCCAGCATATGTTTTTTTTCCACTTCTCTGGTCGTTGCATTAAGCTAGTTTTCTTAATTAAGCAGGCAAAGGGCTCATTAGCTGCCATGGCGATGGGGTGGCGTGATGAGCCTGTCGCCGTGCCGACAGTGATGCCCAGACAAAGTGCCTTGGGAGCAGGTGATGACAAGGTCCCGACGGCCTCCAACCATCTGGGCTCAGGCTTGGTCCTGCTTGACGCTTTAGCCATTATGGAGAACAGAAGCTGTCCGTCCCTCGATCCACCAAACGCCCTCCAACGCATCAAAACAAACGCTGGCTCTTTACAAATCTTTGGACTTCACCAAATAAGACAAAGGGGGAAAGCAAAATGTTGCAGTTGTTAGTTAACCCTGCACAGCAGCAAACCCATTTCAAATGAACCATTTGCTTTACTTTTATGATTGTAATATTGTTTTAAACAGCAGTAGATTTGTTGAATAGTTTGCCCCTGTCTTACATCTTTGGTTAGGATTGTAACAGGTCTCACCACCTGTGAAGTCTAACGAAGCAGGTCAAACTCAATCAGACCGCCCACAACATCACATCTGAAAATAACCTTGTGGTAAACTACATGTCCATCAATACCAGCAGTTACATTTAGTTCCCTAAGGGTGTTTAATCAGATGGCATGCTTGTTCTAATATACATAGACAGCTGAGTAGAACTGGTCGCAAGGTTAGGGACTCATCAATTTGAGAACCAGGGTATTTTCGGGTTTTTTAAATTAACACCTGAAAAGTTTTTTTTTTCTTTTTCTGTTTTTTTCTCCTTGCAATCTGAGGTTGCCCACGCGCATTGCTGTAAACGTGTTCTTGTGTGACCCACACGTCGAACCCAAAACACTAATCACACACATAATGTATTCATAAAATCCTTCCGTGCAACAAAAGATAGGAAGGCGGCCGGAAAACAGCGAATACAAGTTGGACGCGAGGTTACAGTTCACGATAGGTTGGTCTGAACGGAGCTTACGGTCTACAGCTGTTGATTCTTCTCGCTCATGAATCTGTCTCTTTTCTGTCGTGTCAAAGAACCAGACTAAAGGTTCAGGCTTGTCTCGCGAGCGAAAGTTATGATGAAGCATGTATTGCTTTATTTACGGATAACCTCCGATCTGAACCATCGTACACACATCAGAACAGAGGGAGAGAGAGAGAGAGACGGAAAACCATAGTTACACCCCAAACGTTATTTTACGATCTCTGCGGTCACCTCTTCGTAGGTCTTGGCTGTCATTATGCTACCCAGTGTTTGGTTTTAAAAAACCTTTTCCCTCTGATTTAGCCAACAGACGTTTTTATTTTTTTTTTTAAATAAGGGTATTTAAAAACAGAGAATAATCCTTTTCCCATTAAGGTCTTGAAACCCAGGAAGCTTAAATGTAACATTTGAAACCAATGTGAAAAAGACCCACAGACTAGGAGAAATGGTTATTCTAGAGATCTCTGAAAGGCTGTTTTGTGGTCAGCCTTGTGGTTCGAGGGCAGAGATAAAATGATTTGAATTGAGTTCTTCTTTTTTCACAGGACTTCATAGCTGCAGTGGTACTTATATACATACACTACATACCCACCCACATAAGATGTCTATGTACAAATACAGGAACATAAAACCACTTTTCTTGGCCCTGCGTGCGTTGAAACCTTTTAAAGATTACTTGATTCCGGTGTGAATATAAAGATTTCTTAACGACACTAAAATGCAAGGTCCTGTGTAGTGCTATTTTTCTTGCCACGGCTGAAAGGCCAGACACGTTTAAAAACTACATTCCATTCTGGGTACACACACACACACACGCGCACACACACACACACCAGACAAACACACCAGACTACACAAACTCAAGAGGCAGCATAGTGTGTGTGTGTGTGTGTGTGTATGCGTGTGTGTGTGTGCGTGCGTGTGTGTGTGCGTGTGTGCGTGTGTGCGCGTGTGCGTGCTTGTACATTGCTCACTGCACACAGACAGCCACTACAGTGAGTGGGAGACTTCTTGAAGATCCTAATTTAATCCCCAATCCATAATCTGGTGTGCACCCCTAAACCCGTTCACACACAAAGACTTGCATCCTAATCCTTATGTAGGGATGGTATTTTCCTTAGTGTTGGTTTGCAGGAAGAAGACACGTGTCATTTGATGGAAAATAGACGTTTCTCTTCCGTTACTCTCTAGCCAGTCTCACTCCTGTCCCTTCTCCATGACAATAACTCAAATTATGATTTCAAGTCATTTATCAAATGCAGAGTATACAGGATGTATATATTACAATGAAAAGGTTGTTCTGCATCTCCATTCTGTATAAAACAGTAATAAAATAACAAAACATACGACAATAAACACTAGTGGAAAGAAATTCATCAAATGAATGGCTTTATAAACACGTTCAAAGTTCTTGATTCTCACAAATGACTTCAGTCTTCGACTGTTTGAATAACAATCAATGTTCAGTCAGTGTTCAGTGACTGGCAAGTTCCTCCATTTTCTTTGTGTAGTTTAAACTTCACTGGGTGTGTTTCCAGGATCATTCTTCCATTGCAAAGCTGAGCTTCACAATCTCACAATGTAGACAGTGTGAGCACTGTTGGGTCATTATATCCCCTCATCGGAGGGGACTTACACTATCCACTCCCCAGACAAACGTCCACACGCTGCATCTTTGATGTGGGGCTAAGCCCTGGACGGAAATAAACCACATTATCTGGAGAAAATCCCTGATTAGGTTGAATTAGTGTGGATCCACAGTTTGGGAGGTGGTGCTGGAGGCTGTCGACGGACAAGGAGGAAGGCGGAGGAGGAGTGAAAGGTAGAGGGAGGAGGAGGAGGAGAGAGGAGGCGGGAAGAAAGAGAGGGAGAAAGGAGGAGGAGGTAGGAAGGTAGAGGGGGGAGGAGGAGAGAGGAAGGAGGAGGAGGGAGGTGGAGGAGCAGGAGAGAGGAGAGTAAGGAGGGGGAGGGGGAGGAGAGAGGGAGGAAGAGGAAGGAGTAGAAGGGAGGAAGGAGGAATGGATGGAGGACAGGAGGAGAAGAAAGAAAGCAATGAAGAGGGAGGATGGGTAGGGGGGCAGGGATGAAGGGGGGGCAGGGATGGAGAGGGGCAGGGATGGAGGGGGGGGCAAGGATGGAGGGGGGCACAGTAGGGAGCTAATTCTTCCCATGCTCCTCTACAGCTGTGCCCCTTTAGTTGAGTGACAGATCCACATGCGATGAGGGCGTCTGCATATGCCAGAGCAGAGGGCACCAAACCAGCTTGTAAAATGCCAAGCTAAGACATAGTTCTGGCAGGACACCTCTCCTGGGAAGGACAACATAACACTAAAGAGCAGTTAGGAGAGTCAGAAGAGGACGTCTTCTGAAAAGGAAATGTAGTCAATATCTAGCCTGGACACTAATGCTGTTGAAGGCCTTGCTAGTTTGACACCTGCATATGCCACCAAAGGATATCATCTGAATTGTTTAAGATCTTAAATCTCATGGAAGAAAGGTATACGATTCTTACACACGTGCATTCAAATGCTAACGATTAGTTTGGCGTTCAAGACAGCACGGTGGGGAAAGAAATCATAGACAATCAATATAGTTGTCAGTTCCAGAATATTGTTGTTCCGTATGACTCATTCGATAGCACTCACACTGCATGATTTTAAATATACCCTTGCATTTGAATATAATCTAAATATGACACACAAAAAACCTCACCCAAATAAAACGAAACACTTGAAAGTAATATGGCTGGAGACTCCAATTAGCCTACAACCGAAAAATATGCTGACGCAAACGCATTTTTTTTTTTTTTTATCACAAATGAGTTTCGACCTTGAATGGGTCCGTTCCTGAGGAAACCAAGTCAAGGCTTGTGTGTCTGTTTGGGCATTAAAACAGGAGACATGAAACGCTGTCGCCCCTCCTCTGGTAGGACCCTCAGCGCGGTAACCTTATATCAAAGCCTAGCGTGCTCAACAGCGAGGGGAATCGCATTAATAATTGAGAAGCCCACGGTAACAAGCTGTGAGATGTGGTGAATACCTATTGTAAGGACGAGTAACTCCCTGTGTACGATTATCTACTTTTAACCTTTTTCTCCCTCATGGTTCCGTGAGCATGTTTAGTTATGAGAGGAAGAGCGATACCTTCCGCATACAGTCGTATTGCTTGAAGTGTCGTCTATAGACGACTGCTTTACTGCGGGAGCATCTTAGACCCAAGACAACCAAGGCTGTACAGACACTGAGCCTATCTCAAGTCAGCTGTTATCTATCTCTATAGATGTGAACAAAGTACAAGTACTTTGTTACTATACTCAAGTAGATGTTTTCTGGTATCAGTAGGCCAACTTTACTTCACTATTTTTCTGGCAACTTTTTACTTTCACTATCACTAATATTTGTAATTTTCTCTTTAGCTTTAATCTGTGTTCGGTGGCACAATGAATATCATTGTCTAAAGTGAGCGCCTTGCGGAGCGGCATTTAAATAATCCTGAGACACAAAACAGGTTTCGGGTATGCCGACACAGTTATGCCATTTCGTAAGATGTCCTTCCTCTCTGTCCTATTGTCTGAACCTGTGGGATTTCTGCTCCAGGTTCTGAGGTCAAAACATCGACTAGCTGAGATACAAGAACGAGCGATTCCAAAACCCTGGCTTAGATGCCTTTGTCCAGCCACAAGGTCAAGGGACTGTTGAGACTAGCGGAACAGTCGCCTCGCAAGAATGTCGCACAGCACCTCAACCCTGCTATTAGCTGGAAATCGTAGACAGTGAAATAAATGACCTTAAACTTGTGGGCTAAAAGTCACGAAGCAAATACACTGGTTTAGCGAGTCTAGTGAGCCAAAGTTGTTTTGGCACTTCTCAAGAACAGTAACTAGCAGGTTGTCAGATAATTATTCCTAATTCACTGTGGCTGTAACAAAGCGTGATGTGGGACTTTTTACGACTGACCTCGTTTCAACACGCACTTCACACTTGAATACAGAGTCCACAGAGAGAAGCTTGTAAAACGGTTCTTGAATAGACTCAGTCCCAATGACGAGCGGTGGGCAGTCTTTGATCGTAGTGCAGTCTGTGATTCCAAGGTTATTACCTTTGTTCTATTTCAGGGTGGTCTGTTGTCACAATAACCCTACACCTGATTTTCTATCCTGGACGTGCGAGTGAGAAAGAGACGGAAGGAGTTAAATAGGAAGAGAGAGGCGGGGCGTTAATTGAGTTTGCAAACACCTCATATTTTATAGTGAAGACTTTCGATGTGGGTTTTAGTGGCCAGTAATATGCTCTTTGAACCAAGTTTCGCTGTCGTGATTCGCGCCCACAGTAAATGTTTTTACCCGGTGCTAAAATTTCAACAAGACTTAACTTTTGAACGCAACTTCTCGTCGCATGAAACACTTTTCATATCTCCGCCAGTTTCATTTTTAATAGCGCATTAAAAGGAACTTCATTAATTACTGACAAGAAGCTGAAAAGCAAGTGGCTGCTGCATTTGAAGTGATTTGTGGTTAGAAAAAACAGCATTCCCATACGAATAAATCCCATTGTTGTTTTGCCAAAACAACAGCGAACGAAAACAACAACAATGATCAAGTTAAAGAGAGCCTTCTCAGTAGGCACTGAGCCCCAGTCTTTTCAAGTACAGTAGCAACAATTATCTTCAAAGACGATTAGAACGGAAACCTTTGTTTTTCTCCCAATCCGCATGGCTTGAACCTGACCCTGGTTCTTCAAGCGGGTTGTGGATTACATGTTCCTATAGTACAGTTTGATAGGGAGAGCACTTTTTTCCTATTTATTATTCATCTTTTTTTTTCCTCCATCCCGCTTTAATTTATTATTCATTTGATCTAAAATTTCATTAATTTTCTAAAATGTTCCAATGGGGGCCTAACCGGCTGGGGTAGAAGTGGTTCTTTGTCCAACCCTCTTTTGTGGTTGTCTATTATTCTTTTATATAGCAGCGTTGTAGAGGTTATCGTCTTCTGAGGACAAACAGAGCTTGCTGGAAAGTTTTAATCAGCTTTTAATGAGAGGGGTCAGCCTTGGACTATAGAGGGAGAGAGAGAGGAGAGAGATGAGAGAGAGAGGAGAGAGATGAGAGAGAGAGAGGAGATAGATGAGAGAGAGATGAGAGAGAGAGAGGAGAGAGAAAGCGAATGGAGAGGCAAAAGATGTTGGAGTCTCAGTTTACCAAGTGTCTTCTGCACAACTTCTTCACATGCTCTTCTTCATGGCTCATACGATCTCTCTCGCTCTCTCGCTCTCCATCTTGCTCTTTTGCTCTCTGTCTTGTCTTGAGAAGCCTTATAAGCCAGGACACCAGGATACAGGTTTGCCACCTCATCCACCCAGCAGACCAGGAACTACATTGTAGTTCTTCCTGTAAACCGTGGCTTTCTCAGTTACCTTTCTGTTGTCTCTTTTACATCAGACATCTCTTCAATGTCCATGTCTCTTTCCAAATATTTGACTGAATCCAAGGTGTGAGAGCTGTCTGCCTCAAGCTCTTAAACCCAGCTCTCCTGGAAGGGCTATTTCTGTTCTTTTTAGTCCAACATGTATCCTTCCAAACCTTTTTGTGATAGTCTAAAACCTTGAGATATCCCTCTCTGCCGACTTCTCTTTAACACCTCTGGCCTCTCTCTACCTCTCTCCTTCTCTCTCTTTCTACCTCGCTCCCTCTCTCTCTCTCTTTATCTCTCCTCCTCTCTATCTTGCTCTCTCCCTCTCTCTCTCCCTCTCTCTCTCTCTCTCCCTTTCTCTCTCTCTCTACCTCCCTCTCTTCCTCTCTCTTTCTACCTCGCTCCCTCTCTCTCTTTCTCTCTCCTCCTCTCTATCTTGCTCTCTCTCCCTCTCTCTCTCTCTCTCTCTCTCCCTTTCTCTCTCTCTCTCTCCCTCCCTCTCCCTCTCTCACTCATTCTCTGGACTTTATCCTTAGACTATTATCATCTACAAGCGCTTGGCCTAATCCATTCCATTATTAGCAAGTTAGCGTCCAGGATTTGGGTCTGTTCATTACACCAGTCTACAAAGACACACTACACCCAACATGTCTCATGCTGCTTTTTAAGACAAATCAGAAACACGGAGGCATCGATGTATTGGATTGACACTCGACTGGAAAACACAAACTGTCAAAATCTTCAAAATAGTGAAAAAAGCAACCCTTTCCAGTGTTATGAACTGAACTAATGGCTGATGTTTAAGACTGGTTAGTTGTACTCTTGTAACATCGTGTCACATTTTGCATCCAAATATTTAGTTGAGTCATAAATTAATGAGTTAACCAATTGGAGCTTGGTTCATAGAGCCCCAGAGTGGATGTATATCTTTCTAAAGACAGGAGGACTACATGCTTGCGTTTGGCTCTAAGGCTCTCTTGCGGTTGGGTGCAGTAAAATATCTGTAACATCTCCTAGAGCAGGTTTACGTCCAGCTGAGGTTTCTGTGTGTTTCTGCTCTTGTGTCAGACGTGTTGATGTATGTTCACTCTCTAGGCTCTATATCTCTGTATTCCCTTATCTCGGTCCTCACGCTGCGAAAATGTCCGAAAATCTCGCTCAAGAACGTGCGTGCCTGTGTGTGCATGCGAACATCCCAAGCATGTGTGTGTGTGTGTGTGCGTCTGCTGTAGTTTGAGCGTGCGCGCGCGTCAGCTTACGTGTCGAATGTGTGTTTCTTTAAAAGTACGCTAGGAAACGTGTGTGTCTGCCACGTTTTGCGAGAGGCTAGCTTCTGTTAGCTCCCAGCGGCGCCTGGCCTGAGCCGCGAGGCCCTGTGCTTAGCCCCGCATGTCGATAACAGGGAACCTTCAAAGCGCCGGGAGGAAGGCAGCCAGGCCTGTCAAAGACGGACAAATTCCCTGCTAGCTCTCAGAGCAGCGCTGCTCTACAGTTCAAAGGAGCTGGAGAGAAAAAGAGGATGAGGAAGAAGAATGAAACGATTTGGGGGCCTGAAGCCCAGGTGGACACGCTGTCCAGGACCGGGGGCCGAGAGGCGGGGCCGAGAGGCTGGGCTGGGGGGCGGGGCTGAGGGGCGGGGCCAAGAGGCAAGGCTGAGGGGAGGGGCCGAGAGGCAAGACTAAGGGGCGGGGCAAAGAGGTAGGGCTGAGGGGCGGGGCCTAGAGGCAAGACTGAGGGGTAGGTCCGAGGGGCGGGGCCAAGAGGTGAGGCAGAGGGGCGGGGCCTAGAGGCAGGATTGAGTGGCAGGGCCGAGGCCAAGACGTGAGGCCAAGGGGCAGGGTCTAGAGGCGGGGCCTAGAGGCGGGGCTGGGACAGAGGCCCATGAGACAGGAAGCAACATGCACCATACCATAACACTTTATAAGTTTATTGTTGGGGTTGTTGATGTCTAAATGAGTTCAGGACCACACTGTCCTGGGTAGGGTGGTTCAGGTACAGGTCTGCATGGGAAGGAGAAGCACTTGATGAGACTGCATTGCAGAAAATATAAATAGCTTTGATTTGATGGAAATGATCCCAGTTGATTGCATGTTGCGTCTAAGTGCAGGTGCACGTATGTGACTATTTGAATGCCCGTGTGTACACAAGAGAAAAAGGTATACTAACATCTTTTTTAAACATATTAAATGAGAGCTAAGTACATTTTCATTTTATTAATTTTTCTACACACTTAATACAATACAGTGATATGAATTCCATCTTCGTATATTCACAAAGTTACTGACAACTTTAATATACAGTATGTTGGTATGTTTGTACATAAATCCATTGTAAGCCTCCTTTGAGTCTAAAGGAGTCTTAAGTCTTCGTCTGGGTATGCATGTGTGTGTACGTGTGTGTGTGTGCGCACATGTGTGTGTGTGTACGTGTGTGTGGTAGACAAACCCCAGCTTTATAACAGACTTGCTTCTCCACGAAGACGATGATTCAGACCACGGAGCTAGAACCTCCCTCTGCAGAGAGGAGAACGCCAGGAGGAGAACGTTTACACCAAAAACACACCAAAATGACCAGCAAACCTCCGCTTTGAAACGCAGGAGTGTGCAATCTGCGAGACGAGGGCAAAAGAAATAATAAAAGAAATAATAAAACACATCGCCTCAGCAACTCCTTTTATCGTTGGCATTAATTTGTTCTCCAGAACAACAAATGATTCTCTTCGCTCTTGCGAGAATTTTGTTTTCTTTTATCTGCCTCTCAGACATTAATTATATATTTATATATAGAATATGCAAAAAAAGAGAGAGAGAGACATGGAACGTTGGAGGAGACAAACTGATTAAATATTAAACAATGCAGAAATCACCCTGTTACCTAAAGGGATGCTACAGAACATTTCTTTTTCTTCTTTCTCTTTCTTTTATTTCTCCTTCAGAGATCTCTTTAAAGTTGTGTGCTCTGCAGGCATGCCTGCCTAAACCACAGACGGTGGTAAAGAGTGTGTGTGTGTGTGTGTGTGTGTGTGTGTGTGTGTGTGTGTGTGTGTGCGTGTAGGTTCTCGAATATTCTTATTTCTATCAACGTGTGTGTGTGTGTGTGCGTATGGCAGCGCTGGACTGTCGGGCTATTTGTCATGGCGTGGGCTGTTTGCTGGGTCACTCCAGATAAACGGATGTGTCAGTGCGGAGGGGCTGTGCCGTTGACCAGAGCGTCTGCAATATGCAACGAGTTTGAATAATTCCTCTTCCCTCTGGCTCCCCCACGGAGCACCAACACAGACAGGAAGAAGAAAGGAGAGACAGAGAAAGGGAGAGAGGGGGGGGGTGGAGAGAGGGGGTGGAGAGAGACAGGGTGGAGAGAGAAGAGAGGGAAGGATGGCGGGATGGAGAGAAGTACAGAAGGGAAGGATGGAGGGATAGAAAGAGAGAAAGCGATAGAAAGAGAGAAGTGGAACAGTGTGCGTGTGTCATCCTGAGGGAGGGCATTACCAAGCCTTTGAAGGGAGGAGAGAGGCCTGAGCACCAGAACTGAGACTAATACCACTACGGTCACAGGGTCAACGACCATTCTGAAGATCCTCCGGTTTTTCAACCGGAAGATTCTGTCTGTGTGTCTGCAGCCCTGTGTGTGTGTGTGTCCGTATCTGTCTGTGTGTCTGCAGCCCTGTGTTTGTGTGTGTGTGTCCGTATCTGTCTGTGTGTCTACAGCCCTGTGTGTTTGTGTGTGTGTGCTTCTCTGTGTGTCCAAAAGTGTCCGTGTGTGTGTGCGCACGTATGTTTCCATATCTGTCTATGTGTGTGTTTCCGTGCGTGTCTGAATTCGTCCGTGTGCATTTGTGCATGTGTGTTTGTGTGTGTGTGTGTGTCTGACGCTGTCTGTGTGTGTGTGTGTGTGAGTGTCTGAGGCTGTCTGTGTGTGTGTGTGTGTGTCTGAAGCTGTGTATGTGTGTGTGTGTGTGTGTGTGTGTGCGTGTGTCTGAAGCTGTCTGTGTGTGTCTGTGTGTGTGTGTCTGTCTGTGTGTCTGTGTTTGTGTGTGTTGCTGTGTGTGTGTGTGTCTGTGTCTGTGTGTGTGCGTGTGTGTCTGTGTGTGTGTGTGTCTGTGTGTGTGTGCGTCTGTGTGTGTGTGTGTTTGTGTGTGTGTGTGTGTGTGTGTGTAGTCACACTGCTGCAGGAGCAGCAGAAGACCTTGGGGAGCGAGCGCCCCAGGGTCTGCAGATCCACACCACCCAGTTACCATCCTTGAATCACCCAGCAAGGTGGCGATGCCACAGGGCAGCCACATTCCCCATCCCTTCAAGAACACGACAACGTTTATCAAGCCGTCCTTTAGAAGGTGCTGATGGCCTCCAGACCATATCGTACATTGTTAGACACACGACAAACTGTGTTTTATCATTCCTGATGCACAAGACGCACACTCCGTGCAGAACGCTCTCATACTGTTATGTATGCAGCTCAAACTTCCACGCGCTTAAATTGTAAAGACGTTTTAGCAAAATCAGGTAATGGGTTCAAAGGTGATGCTTTTGAAGGTTTAGAGCAGATGTGTTGCAGAATGGAGCTGTGCGTGACTTTGGAACAGGCTATTTTCATAATTCTGCTTCCCTCGCGGTAATGCGAATGCAAAAAAAAACAAACTCCAAATGTTCCCAATCTTGGTGCTCTCATTAAATACAAACAGTTTAGTTCTGCAAACTTAGATTGTTTAGCGAGAGAGCAGCGAAAATGTATTAAAATGTGTCAGATGAAAGGAAAATAACAGGATGTGTGATAGGGCTGAGGCCCCCCCTCTGGACAGACTTGGTATGGCCCTGGGTGATGTTGAGATTGACAGGTTGGGAGTCAGGATCTCACACCCGGGGGGGTTCCTTACTCACAGCAGGGCTTCGGGTCTGAGCGCTAGCAAATCTAAGAATAACAAAGATAAGGTTTTAAACTGTACACAAAACAACACACACCTAATATCAACACATACTCACACAAATAATACACACGCATTACAAGCACACAGACAGCCAAGCAGTCACGCATTACCTTATAAACACACACACCTAACTCACAGTGAAGCATGCACAGGACCCATCCATGTGGTAAAAGTTACCGAGAAAAACACACCTACTTCCTGCAACAAACCCTTGACCTTTTTTTTTATTTTATTTGACTTTTTTCATTCTCAGGTCCAAACATCTAATAAACGAATTTGTACAGTGTGTGTTTTTCCAAGTTTCACCCTACTGTATAAAGATACGATTAACTATAACAAAAACAAAAAAACATCTGTTTGCAGCCTCCCTGAGCGAGCTGCCTTCGCCCCTGTGCTGTGCACCGAGTGTGAATGTTAGCATAACTAGCACACGTGTCGAAAATAAACACTCGGGCTTAAGGCCCCATTAATAACACGGCCTCGCTTTGTTGTAACGTGATTGTGCTTGCTCCTGCATTTTGTTACTTTGCTGTGTTGCTTTCTTGCTCGTTTGTACCACGCAGTCTGTCTGCGAGGTAGCTACGCCCTGTAGTGTTCTAGATAGTCGGAGCTAAGCGCGACTAAAGTGCTTTTGCGTTGGTGTAGAGAACGCAAACATCCGAAAAAGGGTCGAGGAAGGGTTGTGTATTGAACTGGGTATCACGGTATTTTCAAAGGTCTCAAACTACCGAGCTACACACCTCAGTAGTACTTGACCTTGGCATGCATGGAAGCTAACGCTGTATGGAATGACTGCCTGGGAAAGCGAATTGCCTAGAATATGCTAACAGGAGATCTCTCTTCGTGCTAGCCAACCTTAGACCGACACTACACGCTCGCAAACGCGTGATCAACCAAAAAGCTACTCTGGACCTGCCTTTTTGACTGTAGCCAAGCAACGATCAGGATTAAGGGATAGGTTAGTAGAAGAACACGAGTTAATTGAGGATTAAAATTAGATTTACGAACGCGTTGGTCGTTCTTTGTACTTTATGAGTCTTGAACCAAGAACCACAGACTTTTACACAGTCCATGAACTCACAAGCTATAGTTTGTTTACCGTAGTTAAAACGTCACATCAAAAGAGAACCCTCAGTTCTGTGAAGAAGAGGGCATGGCTCTTAGAAGGACTGTAGCAGGAAAGCTATACATTCTGTGTGTGTGTGTGTGTCTGCCTGGTCGTAATTGTACTGCAACGTCAACTTCTGAACATGATGGACTCCCACAGAGCTGTGATTGCGCGTGTGTGTGTGTGTGTGTGTGTGGTGACTACTGTGACGGAGGTCTAGTCAGGGTCGATCCCCACCTTCCCAGGAGGCAGGAGGAGAGGAGGGTGGGGGGCTGGAAGTAGCGGGAGGAGAGGAGGGTCGTGGGCAGGAAGTAGCAGGGGGAGAGGAGGGTGGGGGACAGGAAGTAGCGGGAGGAGAGGAGGGTCGGGGACAGGAAGTAGCGGGAGGAGAGGAGGATCAGGGGCAGGAAGTAGCGGGAGGAGAAGAGGGTGGGGGACAGGAAGTAGCGGGAGGAGAGGAGGGTCGGGGACAGGAAGTAGCGGGAGGGGAGGAGGGTCGGGGACAGGAAGTAGCGGGAGGAGAAAAGGGTCGGGGACAGGAAGTGGCGGAAGGAGAGGAGAAGCAAGCAGGACAATTAAACAACAAAGAGCAACTAAGTACGAGCAGCCATGAAGCACATGAAATCAAAAGATTACATTTTGTTTGAGTTCAATAAAGCACATGCAAACGGAACGTCTTATTGTGGGTGTGCTTGTGTGTGCGATACACACAGCCCCTGAAGAAAACACAAAGGGTTAAAAGTACTGAAAGGTGCGAGTGAAAGAACGACTGACTTAAAGTCAGTAGCCGAGCAACGACTGCTGAGTGAGGAGCTTAGTGGTTAGAGCAGTTGATTGCAGATCAAGAGGACTAAGGTTCAAATCCTCCTGTTCAGTATGTGTGTTTGGATAAATAAGGTCTGCTGAATGAACGTATAATTATTGCTGTGTGACTGTTTGACTTGGTAAGTCAGGGTAAAGATACCAGAGCTGTGTGATTGGATGAGGCAGCAATTTGGATGCTGAGAGACCAAGGAACAGACTGACAAAGGGCAGGAACACACACACACCACACACACACACACACACACACACTCACAGCACACACACACCACACACACACACACAGCACGCACACACACAGCACACACACACTCAACACTCACGCAACACACACACACACACACACACACACTGCCCTTCCAAGGAAAGAAGTTAGCTGCTCGTGAATATGCAAATGCTTCACAGAGTGAAGGAAGTTTTATTTAGAGAGTCGCTGCTTTTGTTTCCAGCAATTAAAAGTGCAAACAATTCCATCTTCAGCCCTCTGAATGTTGTTAGCAACATTGTGATATGGAAGCACAGCTCCCCGGATGAATGGAGATTAGAATTGGAAATGGGAATTCCTAATGTAATGCAAGCCAAGTCTGTTGGTGAAGCTGGAGTAAATAAAGCAAGCAGCAGTGTGTCTCTGAATTAAACGGTTGATACATAACAGACACAATACTGCCGTTTTTTCTTTGTTTTGTTGTTTTTATTGTTTGTGGGGGAAGGGGGTGTGTGTGGGTGGAGGTGGGGGTGGTGGTGGGTGTGTGGGTGCGAGAATAAAGTTCTATTTAGGTCAGAACGAAAAACTTCAGTTTACTCATTTGAAACATCGCATCCAAACGTTATAGAACCAAGTCAACCGGGCTTTAAACCCTTTGATGGTGTACCAACCAGACAAAATACTCACAAACGCTGAGTCCATTCTGCTGGTCTGATCAGCTGTTTGATGGCGCTTTCAAAGTCCAGCTACATCGTCCTGTCTCGTAACGCCAGCAGCAGCAGCAGCAGCAGCTACCCACTCTGCTGTCGTGTGGAGGGACTGTTCAGACAGGGTTCATCCTGACCGTGGCCTGTCATATTTCATAAGGGGCTCCGTGCTGAAGGCTGGAGCATGTTCCACCCCCCTTCACTGGCTACTCCTCAAATATTAATAATGATAATGAGCATGGAACTGACCGGAGACGGCAGGGCATCCCAGACACACACACGCCTGCATCTCCTATTAGAATAACCCCTGAAACCCTGGGACACACGCACGCATACACAGAGACACACATGGACACACACACACACACACACACACACACACACACTGACACACACATGCCATGCACACTTGTATCCGGTCAGACGCAAACTCCTAGATTCATTCACACACATAATACAGCTATATATATGCACACACACACAAATATGCAAGCACATATAATCACACACAGGCATAGACACACACACACAGCTGGACAGACATGCAAATGACCCTGCATAGGGAACAATTCCCTCTGGCCAAGCCCTCCCCCCATCCCCTCGCCCACACCCTACTGACCCTTGTCACAGACAATCAGTCTCTCACACTGACACACACACACACTCACACACACACAGTTGTCACCTCTGACCTGCGTCATCATTAGCATGGGGGCAGTCTCTGTTTGTTTGGGTTTTAATGGACCATTTAAATGCAGAATATTCACAACAGGGCCATCCACTGGGAAAGGAGGACTGAATTTGCTTTGGGTACATTATTCTAAAGGAAGTCATAATTATAATAATCAGACACAACTCATCACGACTGACTTGAAACGATGCGACTGCGTGATGCCTCTCTTTGGAGGGCCTCTGTGCGGAGGGCCTCTGTGTGGAGGGCCTCTCCGTGGAGGGCCTATCCTTGGAGGGCCTCTATGTGTGGAGGGTCTCTGTGCGGAGGGCCTCTGTATGAAGGGCTTCTGTGTGGATGGCTTCTGTGTGGAGGGCCTCCGTGTGGAGGGCCTCTCCGTGGACGGCCTCTCCGTGGAGGGCCTCTGTGTGTAGGGCTTCTGTGTGGAGGGCCTCTGTGCGGAGGGCCTCTCCTGCACCTCTGCAGACAGAGTGCTCATCACAAGGCTTCTTGCCCGGTTGGGAGGGGGAACAAGGCTGTTGTCACAGCTACTCTGAAGACGACATGGTCAGAAGGACTCTGCTGTGTGTTGGAGTGGAGACCAGAGTCTGGGTCACCTCCAGAGTATGGGTTACCTCCAGACCTTGGATCACCTCCAGACCTTGGATCACCTCCAGAGTATGGGTTACCTCCAGACCTTGGATCACCTCCAGACCTTGGATCACCTCCAGACCTTGGGTCACCTCCAGACCTTGGGTCACCTCCAGACCTTGGATCACCTCCAGACCTTGGATCACCTCCAGACCTTGGGTCACCTCTAGAGTCTGGGTCACCTCCAGTGTCTGGGTCACCTCTAGAGTCTGGGTCACCTCCAGAGTATGGGTCACCTCCAGAGTCTAGGTCACCTCCAGACCTTGGGTCACCTCTAGAGTCTGGGTCACCTCCAGAGTCTAGGTCACCTCCAGACCTTGGGTCTCCTCCAGAGTCTAGGTCACCTCCAGTGTCTGGGTCACCTCTAGAGTCTGGGTCACCTCCAGAGTCTGGGTCACCTCCAGAGTCTGGGTCACCTCCAGAGTATGGGTCACCTCCAGACCTTGGGTCACCTCCAGACCTTGGGTCACCTCCAGAGTCTGGGTCACCTCCTGACCTTGGGTCACCTCCAGACCATGGGTCACCTCCAGAGTCTGGGTCACCTCCAGACCTTGGGTCACCTCCAGAGTCTGGGTCACCTCCAGACCCTGGGTCACCTCCAGACCCTGGGTCACCTCCAGACCCTGGATCACCTCCAGAAATGGTATGGGTGTCTGCTCTTTCTTTCTTTCTCTCTCTACTATTTTCTCTCTCTTCCTCTCTTTGAGCTATTCTATTCTGCATCCCATATCCCTTTCTCACTGTCTTGTCCTTTTAGCTTAGCTCTTTCTGACCTCCCCCTCTCTCTCTACTTCTCTCTTTCTCCTTCCTTCTCTTTTTCTCTCTTCCCTCTATCTCGGGTCTCTCTGACCTCCTCCTCCCTCCCTCCCTCCCTCCCCCCCTCGTTCTCTCTCTCCCCCTCCTTGTCTTCTAATCCTGTTGAAGTAAAGGGACGTGGGGACGTTGGCAGGAGGGCTAGCCATAGAGCCTGGCTCCGCGGGCTGAAGATTATACTAATGCCCAACTCCTCACTTCTAATGTGTGTGTGTGTCCAGCATGGGTGTGTGTGTGTGACAGAGAGGTGTGTGTGACAGAGAGGTGTGTGTGTGTGACAGAGAGGTGTGTGTGTGTGAAAGAGAGGTGTGTGTGTGTGACAGAAAGGTGTGTGTGACAGAGAGGTGTGTGCGACACAGAGAAAAGAGAGGGAGAAAAGAGAATGCTGTATTTACCAAAACTAGAACAACCTGATCTAATATTTCAATTGTTCCATTTGAGGTTCCTTAGGTTTCTCTAGTTACACTGAAAAGACCTTTCCTGCTGTGCAACCTTTCACAATTCACAACATCCTTGAGGAGGACCCACATGGCTTATTACCAACCAAATGGTTTAGGTTAAGGTGAAGGTTCAGACTTGACATCGACAATCAGAGAATGAGATGAAACAGTTCCATTCTCATTGTGAATCAAACCCAGATCAGCTGGTCACCCCAACGCCTCCTATATCTTGGGGAAACCTTCCACTCTTCTCCCTGGTCTCCTACTGCAGCCTGTCACAAGGAGCGCCAACACTAGGTGGCGCTGTGCTCTGTGACCAGCAACGCTTCGTTTGTGCATCTGTGAACTTTGACTCAAACGATTTTCAAAAGCGTGACGTTTCCTATGCGTTTGTGTACAGTATGTTGTCTATGTGTGCGTACGTGTGTGTGTGTCTGCTCTCCAGGGAGCTGTGGAGGGGGAGGGGGCGGAGGAAGGCAGCAAGCCCAGGAGGACCCTCCAGATGTGGGGTTACTGAGCTGACTGGGGCCCTCTGGGTGTGTGTGCCAACCATCACCTCCTACTCAAGCTGGGCGTACGTGTGAGCGTGTGTTCAGGAAAAAGCATT
>BROE01000016.1:16446165-16456165 GCA_036571765.1 Plecoglossus altivelis | reverse complement strand
ATGGTGGAGCACAGAACGTCTGTGTGTGTGTGTGTGTTTATGTATGTGTGGCCGAGTGTGTGTGTGTGTGTGTGTGTGTGTGCGTGTGTGTTTATGTATGTGTGGCCGAGTGTGTGTGTGTGAGTGTGTGAGTGTGTGTGTGTGTGTTTATGTATGTGTGGCCGAGTGTGTGTGTGTGTGAGTGTGTGTGTGTATGAGTGTGTGTGTGTGTGTTTATGTATGTGTGGCCGAGTGTGTGTGTGTGTTTATGTGTGCGCTGGGTGTTTGTCATACCAGACTGAGGCTGTAGACAAAGTGCACCAGGGTCACCTTAACACAAAACACAGCAAGCAGCAGACACAACACAGACTGATCCCACTGAAGGAAACTGCTCTCTGTCCTCCCTATCTGCAGACACACACACACTCTGAGACAGACTAACACACACACACACACACGTGCAGGCAGACACACACTCACACACAAGCACAGCTACATATGAACACACACACACACACACGTGTAGGCAGACACACACTCACACACAAGCACAGCTACATACGAACACACACACACACATGTGTGTAGGCACACACACACACGTGCAGGCATACACACACTCACACACAAGCACAGCTACATACGAACACACACACACACGTGTAGGCAGACACACACTCACACACAAGCACAGCTACATACGAACACACACACACGTGTAGGCAGACACACACACACATGTAGGCAGACACACACACACACGTGCAGACACACACCTATTAGTATCTGTCCTGAGTTTAAGCAGCTCAGCAGTGCTCCTGTAGTTTCTCCTCGTTTCTGCTGCGAAGGTGACCCTGTCCCCTCATCTGAGCAGCTGCAATTAACCCTGGACACCCGCTCCTGTGTGTGCCTGTGTGTGTGTGTGTTTGTGTGTGTGTGTGTGTGTGTGTGTGTGTGTGTGAGCGTGCGTGAGTGAGTGTGAGAGTGTGAGTGTGTGTGTGTAAGCGTGCGTGAGTGAGTGTGTGAGTGTGTGTGTCTGTGTGTGTGCGTGTGTGTGTGAGTGTGCGGCGAGTGAGTGTGTGTCTGTGTGTGTGTCTGTGTGTGCGGTGAGTGAGTGTGTGTGCACACTTAGCATTACTATCTATTTCCTCATAAGGGCAGTGTGTGTTTTACAAGAGAGGTGGTGCTGTGTGATACTAAATATAAACACACACATACGTAGAGATTAGCATGGTCTCTAATGCGCTGGTCTTCCTCCAGGTCTGGTCTCAGGGCTTTCCGTGCGGGCTGTCCCAGACAGGAGGCTTCTCTGTGGGGTCAACAGGCAGAGGAATGCCCTGGTGACCTGGAGAGACCCAGTCATGGTGCAGCTGTTTCTGACAGTGGAACAATCTCCCACATAAAGGAACATGGCTTTGTGGAGCCAGTGTGGCAGTGTTGGGGTCTCTGTTAGGGAAGCTGTGCTAGGGGACCGCCTGAGGTGAAGCTGAACAGCAGACCTGTACAGCTGGACTGGGTGACAGCCTCTCTCCCCTCCCCAACCCTCCAACCCTCCCTAGCCTTCGCTCTTTGTCTTGTGTCACTCTATCCAGATTGTCTTGACGCATTCTCGCTCTCAATCTCCTTCTCTCTCACGCTCACTCTCACCTCCCCTCTCTCTCCCCCAGTCCCTCTCCTCTCTTTCTCTCCCCCCTCTGTCTTTCTCTCCCCCCTCTCTCTTTCTCTCATTCTCTCTATTTCTCTCTCTCCCCCCTCTCTCTCTCCCCCCACTCTCTCTCTCTTTCTCTTCCACCTTTCCCTCTTTCTCTCTCTTCCCCCCCTTCTCTCTCTGTCTTTCTCTTTCTCTCTCTCCCCTCCTCTCTCTTTCTCTCACCACCTCAAAGCTGCCTAGTCTCAACCTTTGTTTTATCTCTGGTGTCCACACCTTGCATTCCAGGGCTTCTGGTCTATCTCTAGACTTTACCCTCCTGTCCTGCCGCTCAGCCTGGCTCTGCAAACATGCTGGCCAGGACAAGGCAGGACTCACACTGCCGGCAGTCATGCCAGCAAGGGTGAGATACAACGAAGAGACAGAGACCGAGAGAGAGGGAGAGAAAGAGAGTAGGAGAGAGGAACAGACAGAGGGACAGAGAGAGAGAGAGGAACAGACAGAGAGAGAAAGGGAGACAGGGAGACAGGGAGAGAGGAACAGACAATGAGAGGAGAGAGAGAGAGAGAGAGAGAGAGAGAGAGGAAGAGGGGGAGAGAGAGGGATGAACAGACAGAGAGAGGGGGAGAGAGAGGGAGAGAGGAACAGACAGAGGGAGAAAGGGAGAGAAAGAGACAGGGAGAGAGGAACAGCCAGAGAGAGAATGAGAGAGAGAGAGGAATAGACAGACAGAGAGAGAGGGAGAGGGAGAGAGAGAGAGAGAGAGAGAGAGAGAGAGAGAGAGAGAGAGAGAGGAACAGACATAGGAAGAGAGAAAAAGGCAGAGAGCCAGAGAGTTAGATTCAGCCCTGAGGGGAGGCTGGAGGGGAAGAGCTTAGAGACTGAAACACTCCAGAGGTGAACTCAAGGCCAGGATCACTGACAAGCTGCAACGTGAACTTTGACCCTTGAACCTCCAGGTGATTCGTCTCCGACCTTCTGACCTCACGTCACCAGAAGCTTCAAACTCACCTTACTAACTACTCTCACGCGCAGGAAAGCACTGTGCAGTTGGACAGCACAGCGGAAAGACACGATGACAACGGGTCGAGTCTGGTTTATTTCCTTGTTTCTCTTCTCTTCTTGCTTAAGAGAGCGCTCCTCACACAGAAGTCCTTCACATGAATGAGGGCTCTCGCTGCTACAGACACTTCAGGATTTCACACCTGAACGGATGAAAGAGATCGATGATTAGCTTTCAACTGCATTCTTTCAGAATAGATTAACACAAATGCATATTCTCTGGGATCTTATTCAATTCATCGGTTGTTTCAAGGTCTAGATGATCGGGCCCAGAATCGATGGCAAATGTACAAATTGATCATCCAAATGAACAACACGAGAACATGCTTTCTGTACCTGTTTGTGTGCATCTTGTGGTTGTGTATTCAAGTACTAAGTGGGTGTGTCTGTAGTTGGACACTTGAAATTCCTCACATGCCATCGCTCGTTCAGAAATAATGAGACTAATTAAGCAATACACGTTGTTAAAGGTACTATAGGTCAAATGTTTCAAAGAAAAAGCAAAGGTTTTGTCTCTTGTAAACATGTTGTGTTGGCTTACGGGTCCTCAAATTTGTTAAAACCAACAGCTCAGTACCAGAGGAATGTCCACACATTATTTTGGAGAGGTTCGTTACTTTTCAACCAATCATGTTCAAGCAATCCCAGTCCAGCCAATCCATTTCGGAAGAGCAAGTCTTCCTACATGGTCCACTTTATGGAAACCACTGTCGTTCAAGCTTCAGCTGGAGGGAGTGTCAGTTTTGAAGTTCAGACAAGAATTGGGGGCGCTGTTTCTCATGTTTAAAGATGTTCCCTAAAGTTGTCTACTGCAGCTTTAAGGTATAATAATAGAAGGGCAGAGCTAGACTAATAAAATGTCATCTTTGATCATACAGATAAAGAAAAGAAGTCAATAGAACACGCAGCTACTCTGGTTATGTGGGCCGAACATATTATACCCAAGCGAGCAATTTAATCTGAGATGTTCATCGAACCTGCTTCATCACTTGTGCGGTAACATATGCATACTGTAGTTAAATGATCCATTGACCCTGCCTATTAGTTAGTGGTTGTGTGGAGTAATGGTCATTGGTTGTCCATTAGGTAGCATTTACATTATGTCTGTCTACACCATGGCGTTGTGGTCAATAGAATATGGCAAGGATTGCATGGCACACGATATATACATGGGCCCAGCCAGCCAGCCAGCCAACCACACACGCACACACGCACACATGAACACACACACACACATACACGCACGCACACACACACACACACACACACCTTGGAATCCAGGAACCGTCCTTCCCAGGCCAAACCACCCTACCAGAGCATGTGAAAACACGTTTTCTTAAGTCTTGGGAGAATCTTCAACTGTAAAAACCTGGCAAGGGGAAAAAATCCATGGAGTTTATGGGGACGACGGGTCATGCTTGTATAGATTTTATAACAGTGACAAATGCATTATGCTTCTTCACATAAAGTGGCTTTGGGAAACCCAGTAAAGTCGAGAGGTCTGGGCGCTCGGTTGCTTTACAACACAATGAATTTATCACTAGAGAATGGGAGAAAACTAGGCCGATTTGTTTTATATGCCAGGGCAGCCCTGGCGGTAGACAAAGGCATTGTTTAACGGTGTGGGTTTTCTTTTTTTAAATGTGGAGTCAAGCCCAAAGGAGGAAGTACAGTTCCCAACTGTCTCTGTTGTTCTCGCACCTGCCAGGACCACAGCAAGGCCTTTTCCAAAACAAGGGGCAAAACGCTTACTTGTTATTCTCAATTCAAAAGGTGTTTTTCCATAAAAAAGCCTAGTGTGGTAACTGAAGACAGCTGTCAGGTGTCAGTGTTTGTCTTGGGTGAGAGCCTCTATATTTGATCCGAACATTGTGCAGCTCACAGCAGGTTATGGTGATTGATTGGTTTTGACAGATATATTACTTTTTAATATGTCTGCACAACCTCTGACAGATAATGAGATTTAAGTAAACTTGGTGTCGATGCACAATGGACAAATAGCGCGTGTCTTTGCGTGTCTCAGTGGGTGTGTGTGAGGACACAAGAGGGCTGGACCCTAGAGGGAGGGGACATTATCAGCTCCAGACACTAGGCTGTGGAGGGACATGTATGTAACACATATGTTCTCTTAGATAACATGCAAACTGTCTGCTCACGCCATGCTGTTAAACCTGTCCCCCAACACGCACACGTGTAAAGCACACACTAGGATTACAAGGCACATAGTGTGTGCATAGGTCCAACAGCCAGCCAACCGGCCTATCACACACACACACACACACACACACACATACACACACACACACATACACACACACACACATACACACACACACACACATACATACATACATACATACATACATACATACACATACATACATACATACATACACACACATACACACACACACACACACACTTACTCTCAGCTATGCAGGCCAACAGGTAAGGTGACCCAGCAAACACATCACATGACCTTACAAGAGATTGGGCAGCCAACATCCTTTCTCCACCCCTCAACTCCTCAACTTCCCCCCACCCGTTCCCTCCACCCCCTTCCCCCTCCAGCCCCTTTCCCTCCACCCCCTTCCCCTTCACCTCCTTCCCCTCCACCTCCTTGCCCCCCACCTCCCTGCCCCCCACCTCCACCCCCTCCTCCCTCCACCCCCTTGCCCTCCAACCACTTCCTTCTCCACCCCCTTCCCCCTCCACCCCTCCCTCAAGGCACGACCCAACTGCCAGATGCCAGGCAAAGTACATCCAGTCCAGTACATGGCCGGAGGGCGGGAAGGGGCCGGGGGCAAAGTTCACCGAGTGCACGAACAGCTCAGGATTGTGTGACCTCATTACCAGACGCTCGCTAGGAGCAGAGCAACAGGCTAGGCAGGTTGGCCACGACAGTGACACAGATATGACATAAGCTATGGCAGTTAGCACTGCAGTGTAACACAGTAGTACACAACAGAGGACGTTATACAAAACAGCGCACCACATACACCATACACTACATACACCACACAAACACACACCACACACACAGACACACCACACGCACTATACAAACCACACACACACCACACGCACTACACACACCACATACACACACACACACACACACACACACACACACACACCACACACTACACACACCACACACACACACACACACACTACACACACTACACACAAACTGACTGACCCAGTTTGTTTAGCAACATAAATTACATTTACCACTTTATACTTAAATTTTTTTTATTAATTGTTTTTCGATAAAGGGACAAAATGTGTGTGTGAACAGGATAATGCAGACTGCCAGAACACACAGACAGTGGTTTCCCCAAATGCAACAGAGACCAACACTAACACAACCAGAAAGAGCAAACATTTTGTCCAATGACTTTCGGCCGCTCTTTAAAACAAAACAAAAAAAAGAAAAAAAAAAGAGAAATAATATTTTAAAAAGAAGAAAAAAAAAATTCAAACAAAATAACGATCCATTCTATGTCTCTGTTTTAAACAGAACACATAAGTAATAATAAATAGTAACTCCCATAGTAAAAGATCAAGTTCAAGTTACAACAAACAGCTCTCAGAACAGGAATAGAAAAGGCTGATAACAAAATATTCCGCCATTTACAAAAAAGTCTGACTTAAGCAGGCCTTGCACACCTCCGTTTCAGTTTAAATATGCCTTGCATATGAAAGTATACCCAATCTAAATATAAAGCACCATTTAGTATTTGGCAATGAAAAAAAATCCTGCAAAACATTGATTCTTTTTCAAAATGAATTGACTTTGAAGTTTCTCTTTTCTCTTTTTTCTTTTTGTAATCGACGTACTGCATATGAAGTCTTTTTTCTGCTTTAAGATGTTGGAATGTAGTCAGGTGAGAAAGGTGAGAGAGACACAAGCACACGACAGACCAGCCCAACATCAGCTTGCATTTTACTGCATACAAGAATGGCAGCAGAGAGCAGGTGGTCTAAACCAAACCAAAGAAGATATGTACAACCAGGAGAACGCACTGTGGCCATCTCATGACCCGCAGTGCCCAACGCTTCATACTTTAGCTTCTGTTTTTATTGGGTTTTCTTTTATTTCATTAAACATACAAATAATTCGCACTATATTATCCTGCCAAATTAAAAAAATATACCTCGGCAGCTTGGTTTTTTTTTCCACTACCAAAAAAGGTATGTTAATACCTTCAGAGAGAACAAGCAACAGTTAGAAATACGAGCCTCAATATAAATACTATAGTGTCTACTCTAAGTGAACATTGAATTCAAATACCATTCTAGAAATACAGAAAAAGTAGACCATAAATGTGATTAAGCATAGGAATTGACATGAGTGTGCATTTTCCTATATTTAAGTTTTCTATTATATATTCATATATAATCTTAAACCTTTCCCAAATGCAAATTGTATTCAACCTGAAGAGCTGTGAAGAGTCAAGGCAAAATAAAAAGGTCACAGATTTTTTTTTCCTCCATTTTATATATACTGTGATCCAAATCCTGAACACCAAAGAGTACCGCGATGAAACTTCAATACAGTTTCCCCCTTAAAGGTCAATGAAGTGTTATCAAAACAAACAAAAAAAAGTCACTTTCATTTTTATGCTTAAAAAAAAGAAAGAAAAGGATTTGTACATCAACAACAACAACAAAAAAAAACGATTTCTTGAACAAGTTTTAAATAGTTTGTCTAGCTTGGGGGTGGTTAGCCCGTCTCCACTGTCTAAGTGCTCAAGCTACAGCAACAAAAGGTTAAAAGTGAAAGTTCAAGGGTCACGGTTGATATTCGTTAAGGGGTAGTGGCTGGCGATCGATTATCTCGTGTATCGTTTCTACGTTAAACGATGGAACCATATTCATCTGCTAGCATTTCAGCATTTCCCTTAAGCGTCAACCTGTAAACTGGGAAAATTGAACAGTGCACTTGTTTAGTCCTATAAATGACTTTATACTCCACAGCGACAAATATTATGAGATGCAAGTGCTAGTTTATCGTCAACGGGGTGTAAGCAATTAAACGAGAGGAAAATGCTTTGCGAACCGTAAACAGTAAAAACGTAACTAAACTAAAACCATGGGAAGAAGGGAATACACGCAGCTGTATTACATACTAGACCCTCTATCTCGCTTCTCATTTCCAGATGCTTTAGAGAGCTGGAGCACAAAAGCTGGAGCTTCTCTTAATGCAAACTATCATTTGCTTGCTTTTAAGTCTCTGCAACTCATAGTTCATCATCACTGTTCAAAATGTACGATTAGAATGTCTTTGTCATAGATAAAAAAATCTCTCCCTACCACCTTGGTGAAGGTTTAAGTCGATTTTGGATACTTTGAAAATGCGACAAAGTGGTTTGGAGTCGGTGTACGGTGTACTAATGGATCACCCAGATCTAAGCAGTGTTTGTATTTTGTGCTACCAGAAAGACAAACCTGCTTTGGCCAAGCTTGTACATTACAGAGTACCTTTGTGGAAAGTACCTCCTAATTAGAACCTCCAAACAGTGCAGTGATGATCTCTGTGCCTATCCAGCTGTAAAAATCCACCTTTTTAAATATGCTGCAGTACGTATAATAGGTAGATAAATGCCGATTAACTAGACTTTTTATAAGACTCATTTACGTCTATGACCAGTTAATCTTAAAGTCAGGTACTTGATGCAAGAACCTATACTTGGGTGCTTAAACCCTTATCCAGTATCTAGCTGAGACCGCTAGCTTATAGCAGATAGGAAGATCATTCACCAATGCAGTCTTAAGATATCAAAGGCACTCTTTTTTTTGTTTTACCAAATGATAGTACAATTTCTAATCTTTTCACCTCCTCGTCTTTTTAAAGAAATTCAAAGGCTGTCACTGCTTAGCGTTTCATAATCGAGCCGAATTTGATTCACCTGCCGAGGACAGGTCATCTTTCAGACAGATCGGGGTTAAGTGTGATTCCCAGGTTGTCCAGACAAGCTGTAGACTGTTTGTCCTCCATGTTACAACAGAAAACTGTACATGATATGTGTCACAGAACGCGGCATGGTCATATTATTCCTTTCTTTTCTCTTTTAGAAAATAAAAAAACGGAACTGGAAAATACCAACACATTTACTCAACAACTAACCAATCAGGGACAGATTCTTTTTTCTAATTAGCCAAAACATACTAGGCATGCTGTCTAATTATCAAAAAAATTGGGAAAGTATTGAGAAAAAAAAAAAAGTAAAAAAAAAAAAAAAAAGAAATTAAAAAAAGTACACAACATGTAAATTATTGCACAAGAGAAAGGCTTGAAGTTTGCGTCAATGCAAGAATATTGCCCCAATACAGATCATGCATTCAACAGGTAATGGAAACAGGGTGTGCTGGTGCAGAGCACATCGTCTTAACTTCCACCAGACTGGCAAAAGAAGTGGGGTCTGGGGGAGGAAAATCTACAAGGGGATTTGGACACGGGGGGGAGGGGGGGGAGGGGGGGAGAGCGGTCGCCTGAGACAGTTCCAAGCCTCTCCCACTCCCACTCCCACCCACCTACTCAGACTTGATTTCAGCGCTCAGAGGACGGTCGCTGTGCCACTTTTTCATGTGTTTCTCCAAGGTGCTGTAGACGCTGAAGGGCATCTGACAGATCTCGCACTTGTACACGTCCTTGCCCACCTGCCCGTGGGTCTTCATGTGGCGTGTGAGCTTGGAGCTCTGCGCGCAGGCGTAGTTGCACAGCTCGCACTTGTAGGGTCTCTCCCCCGTGTGACTACGACGATGCACCGTCAGGTTGCTGCAGTTCTTGAACACCTTGCCGCAGTACTCGCACGTGTCGCTACGCCGGCTCTCCTTGGAACCAGGCCTCCCCTGGCCCCCCAAGTGTGGCGTGCTGCCCCCGCTACCCGTGCCGCTGCGCCCAGACACCCCCCCGTCCAGCTCCCCAGGCGGAGTGGAGAAACGCAGGCTGCCGTTGTCCGACGAGTGCTCGGACGAAGAGGCGAAGGGCGATTGTCTGGAGTCCCCGAAAGTCAGGAAAGGTTCCTTAAGTTGCCGGGAGGCAGCGTAGCCGGCCAGCCACTGAGAGTACACGTTCTCAGTGTTAGGGATGGTGGGCGTCGGCAGATCAAACTCCTTCTCCAGCTTGATGCGCTTGGAGAACGGGCTGAGGGGACTGGGGCTACCCAGAAGCAGTTTCTTGGAGAGGCCCACGGAGGCGGTTTCACTGGGGGATGCTCCCCGCCCGTTAACCGCTGAGCCGCACCCGTCCTGGCCGCGGTCAGACTCCAGGACGGAGTCCTCGTCGCAGAGCGCGCGGGTGTG